>JAHWFP010116134.1:0-17159 GCA_023313725.1 Lithobius niger | reverse complement strand
AAATTAAGGAAAACAAAAAACAAGAAAAGGTTTGCACCACCGCGTATAAATGTTTTTTTTCCCATTCCTAGCAGCCAAATGACACTCAATGGATTTAAGCCTCAAGACGTGGGTTTGACAAATTTTCACTTTACATACTAAACAGAAACCACTATTTCATTGACACACATCGCTGGTTAACAAAAAAAAAAATGCAATTGTTACAAGAGGATTGTTGTCGTGTGAGAGCAACGTTATAAATATGGTTTAACTGCAGTGAAAAATCCAGCGTGCACTACAGGACATCTTAGCGACAGATTGCATCCAGGAAGTAATTTTTGACTGACATGATACAACAAAAAGTAAAATCAAGAGGGAAAATTACCAGAGTAGGTAAGGCAATTAAATTATTTTCAGAATGCTTACAATTTAATGCATGTGTAACTAAACCAGCTCAATTCAGAAAGGTAGCATGCATAGAAGCCCCCCCCCCCCCCCCCCAAAAAAAAAAAAGAGAAGTCAGGTGGACATTTTTAATAAAAGGGCACAACAGGCACACATGATTTATGCCACACACAGATGAACGATGAAAACTTTTTAAAACTCTTAAAAAGAATTAGATTCATAAAATAACATCACTATTTACTAAGGCTGCACCGATACCAAATTTACCGATCCGATAACAAAACGATTTAAACAAATTTACCGATAACGGTGTCCAATAATTAATAAAACAAAAAAATTGCTCAGAGTAAAAATAAATAGCTACAAAGCTACTCAATAATTTCCTGAGCAAAACGCCACGAACAGTATGTCGTAATCTTGAACGGTTCCACAGTTATCAACATTTCTGCAAAGTTGCCAATACCGATCCGACACCGCAAATATCAGCAACCGATGCGAACCCATTATCGGTATCGATGCAGCCGTACTATTTACAAAATTCTTGCGCCTACATGCTTTTTTGGGACTAATTTACAGTTTTGCTAAATAACTCGAGAAACGTTTAAGATATACGTGAAATGGAAATTACACAATCCCACCTCGTTGAATACTCACTAATTCACTAATGTTTTTTGTACTTTTCTGATAAAACCAGTCCCGTTCACCTTCTTCTGACTTCACAAACACCTTATTACAAAATTATGCCATGGCAGCACCACTGATCTCTCACAGCTGCTGTGACAGTGCCAGATTGGAATTCACGTGAACCATGACATGACGACTTTTGTAATACGGTGTTGGTGAATTCTGAAGAAGGTGAACGAAACTGGTTTTCACCGAAAATTTACGGAGAATATTAGTGAATGTTCATCGAGGTGGAAGTGTGTCATTTCCGTTTAAAGTATTTCTCATACTTTCCAATGCAAACGATGCTTGCCGGTTTTTCAAAACATTTAGATGTGAGCTTGAAAGTATCGGCATTCGAAAGCATACGAAAAAACAATTTTTAAAATGGAGTATTCAAATGCCAAAATCGGTCTATTTTTGGCGAAGTTATCAAAAAAACGCATTTTCAATGCTCACAGGAAAATAAAAACGGTTGAACCTACGTGAATTTGTGTAGCCCGCAAGCAAATGAAAAATGTATTATTTTCTTTGTGTAGTCTACTTGCACAAAATAATCCATAAAAGAGGCGATATCCCCTTAAGAGGGATAAGAGAATGGCTGACCTCTTGAGTGTTGGATACTGGCACTGCTACATACAATATGAATACAATGTGAACATGTGCAGATTTCCCACTCTTTTATTGAAACCAGCTCCAGGACGAAATATGAATTTAAAAAATCTGAAATCAACTTCATACTTTAACTAGTTTTTTCCATCTATCCATGGGAAAACAATTAATGTTCTAAATGTCGCTTATGTACATTCGAAAAACTAGTGGTGCTGTCCACGATGGAATTTGCAAACTACCTGAAATTTCTTTTTTCATGCAGTCCATAATTTATATCAGAGATGATCTAACGGTTTTTCCAGAATGTTTTGCTATATATTACAAACTTATGCAAACGTTAAATGGTAAATATTCTGACAAACACATGCGGCACTTTGAAAGTTAGAAAATTACGCACATTTTTCAAAAACGAGAATACTTCAACAGTATCTGCTAATTTTCGACAAACCATATATTCTGACGTTAAACTGTTCATTTTGTCAGGTAGTTCACCCTTGGTTTAGAAGGCTCGGATTCACTATAATGAGTTCCATTTGTGTTCCATTATGCAATTTCTTCAAAACTTGAATACTTCCAACAGCATTTGCTAATTTTCGACAAACCACATACTCTGACGTGAAATTTGAATTCGGTGGCTGCCGTTGCCTCCATAATTATCAGGTACTGGCACCGTCTTCTACTTGCATTCAAGCTGTGCTGTATGTAATTTCTGCACTACTTACTGGATTGTCAGGTATGATGGTGGAGAAAACTGTTGAAGTATTCTAGCTTCTGAAAATTTTGCATAATTCAATAAAATATGGTAAATAATCTTCGTACTTACAAAATAAAAGAACAAGTCAAGCTATGGAGTTGTTTTCAGATTTTTTTAAATTTGTATTTTGTCCCGAGTTGGTTTTGAAAAAGCAGGCTAATGCAGTCATAATGCAGTCTAATGCCTTCCAGAGAAATTGATTTTCATCACGCAATGGTTAGCTATCCCCTTACAGCAAACCAAAACAACACGAAATTGCTTAGGCTCGTTGTTCTGGCAGTTACCGGTTTGGTGACATCATTCGTATAAAGACGTTAATTTATTTGTTTGCAATATTATTATTTTATTTATTCGTTTCTTAAAGGAAAAATTATAGCTCGACCATCCATGCACCACCACTTGCACATATTTAGTTATCATGTAACTTCTTCATACTGTATCTGCTTTAAAAATCTGAAATAGAAATGGATTTTTTTGAAATATGGTCGTTTGATTTCGGTTTTTGAAGTTTCGGTAACCGATACAGCACTATTTATTTTAGTAAAGCTTCTATCATTCTTGGGATCTTGATTCCTGTCTGTGCTGTGGGGCAACTTAAATCCTGGCTACATGCCTATGTATGTTGAAAGCAGTTATAAAAAAAACACCGTAAATCACCTACCAAAACACCCTTGAGCGATTGCGGTAAGTTCAGCAAAAATCGGGGAAGACAAACATAACCCATTTTTCTAACCTTAATTCAGCATTCACGCCATCACTGACAAGTCGGAAATTATACGATCATTCATGTACGTAATTCGGATTTTACCTAGTTTAAACACAATACTCGTCTCGTTTATTCAAAATTTTTGTCAAATTTTTGTGCATTACATCCGTCACCCCTACGTTCAACATAATTCACCGTTAAAGCTGCACCATCTTTCATAACTACAAGATTGGAGGCGAATTCAGGCTGAAAAGGTGGCGAAAGAGTTCATCTTTCATCCAGTTGAGAGTGAACTTTGGGCATGCAGCACATTTCCGAAAAATGGAAATGCGAACGCTCAGTTCCTGATCGTGAATCGTGTTGGATAAAAAGGTTATTTTCTAAAAATACAAGGCATGTAGCAAATTTTCAAGCAAAAATAATGTGATTTAAGGGAGGGGCTTTAACTTCACTACTTTATATTTACGACCTAGGAGCATTTAAATGGGTGGGTGCTTCTTTCATCAGGGCATTTAATATCCATTTATGGTATTTCGCCAAAGGAAATAATTAAACAACGTGGTTACTGTTCCTTGTGGAAAACTGTCGTTTTTCTGGCTCCAATGAGCCTTTTTGAAATTTAATTAGTTTTTTTTTTCTCTTAATAACTTTAGCTATCAACCTGAACTTAACACTAATAGAAGGCTCTTGAAAAACCTAAGCAAACACTGTTTTTGAACATCACAATCGTCAATTTTTTGGTGAAGTTTAAAAAAAATACTTCACAATACTAATAGGAAAATACAAAAGGTAGATATGCACACATTTTTTAGACTCATGCACACCTAAGAACCAAGGAATTTTATTTCATACCTAACTCCCTTAATTATACGACTGCCACTTGCAACTTTCTGCCTTCTTACCATATTCCATTTCCCTTTTAGCTGCAGCCATTCGTTTTTCCATATCCTCCTCAGTGTGAACGTTACGATTAATCTGCCTTTCTTTCTGCAAAAGCCAATAACAATCACATATATAAACACCACAGGTTGAAAAAAAATAAAAACATAAATTTGCCGGCCTCCCAGGACGGGCCGGCTGAAATTTGTTTCTTGTGCCTAAGAAAAGATACATTACGTGTGAATTTTTGCATTATGTTCTGTAATGCTGTCTATATCCTCAAGTTTCTAAGTTGTTTGGATCAAGCCAGCTTGGTAACCCAAGTGCACATGCGCGCACTCACTTCTCTAATTAAAAGAGCGTGCTACGAAAGCTCCGCATCTTTTGTTCTCTCTCGATATGCCCTGAAGGTGACTCAAGAGGGACGGATGAGGTACTGTATCATTTTCTTAGGCAAAAGAAACAAATTTCAGCCAGCCCATCCTGGGTGGGGGGGGAGGGGCAAATTTATGTTTCTTATTACCACTAAAATATTTATTACTTGTGAATTTTTGCATTCACAGTAGACCTCGCGAAATCGTGGCGGGCACCTTTTTGGCGGGTATCCCAGGGTTCTAAAGCTGGCATCCCTTGGAGTCACAGACTCCCTGAACGTTAGTTTGAAGGGTTTTCCATCTTACATATACTTTTTTTTTTTGAAAGATGGAAAATTATCCTTTGGTTCAGAGGCGAAGGAGAGATTCGTCATAAACTATGATTAGAGACGAAAGTTCGATACCTCTATTTGTGATGTGGATCCTGGAGAGATCTTGGTGACGAAGTTGGACGTTAGTTTGGAAGTCTTTGATTGCTGGTTGATGCCACTGCCAGATGTGATTGTGCAGGATGACGCGTAATGAATGGTGGTTACCCAAACTAGGAGATGGATCAGGGAAGGTTCCAAGTGTGGAAACTTGACTTGATTGATGATTGTGAATCGATTGAAGAAAACATGAGTCAATGAAGAGAACTTGAAATGATTGCTTGAAGCTTTACATGTTGATTAGCGTTGTTGCATGAAGAATCAAAAGAAAAGAATTGGTATCGTTCTACGAGGGACAGGGTTGAGGACTTGCCGAGGAGGTGAGCTCACTTCTTCTGAGGTGTCCAAAGGGTTGTTGGAAGTTTGGAAGGTTGCATTCCCCTTCCCTGTTCCGTGGGTTGATGTCAGATTAGATTCCTCGATGATGATTTCTTGGATTGATGAATCTGGTTTCCAAAAATTGAAATTAGGTGGTCAAAAGCTTTGAGGTGATGATTTATTTTCAGAAAAAGAAAAAGTCTTCTCGATGGGCCTTGGCAAATGGAGTTAAGTTTGAGGCGAAAAATTGACATTGTTAATTTTGCCCGCTTTCGTGCACGGAAGCCAAAAGTGTATCCTTTTGGCCTTTGCACGGCAGCCCAAGTAAAGCAGTTCGAGAGTGCGGCTCGCTGTGCTGGGCGTGATTAGTGGATCACATTTTTGACGCTTGAATTTTGTGCCGTTGTCGAATTGCCAGAGATAATCGTCTACGAATTTCTCTGGCCGACAGTTTCTCTACAAATTTCACTGGCTGCTTCAGCCCAGTCTACCAGATCGGGTTTTCGGATGATCAGGTGTTCTGGAGGCCAATGTCACTTCATTCATTGATGGGTGGTGGTTCCAGGGCATGTGTGCCATTTTGAAGGATGTGCTGGGTTTTGCAATGGGCTGACTTGTGTTGATTTGAGGATTGAAGTGACGAGGCTCGTCGATGCTGTGGAAAGACCTCTTGGATAGACGTTTCAATCTCAGTGAAGCATGATATTGAGGCATCTGAGGTGTGACAGATGGAGAGGATGAATCTCCAGTCATCTTCAGGTTGTGGAGTTGGCTGCGAAGAAGGTGGTGTGGAGACTTTTGTGGCGAGGGCTACAATGCTGAAAAGGAGTGAGATTTTGTTTTAGCTGCCCGATTTCCTTTTTTTTTTTGTTTTAAGTATAAGTATAAACTATAAAGTACAAGAATTCAAGCACGGCGAAAATCCATATGGACAAAAAATACCGTGGAAGCCATCAACTATCCCGTGGTTTTGCACAGGGACAGGCGACATTTACAGACACCAAGGAAGGGCGCACATCTGACATCTTCAGGTAGAGCATTCCACGCTCTGTTCACCGTGACACCAAAGCAAAACCTCCGAACATACACCCGACATCGCCGAAGAAACAAGGTACGAGGTCGAGCAAACCTGCCCACTCGAAGAGTCAGGAGCTTCCTCCAGTCGATGTTAATGAATCCGCTCAGGAGCATGAAGACGCAAATTAGATCGAGATTTCGCCTTCGATCAGCAAGGGTTTCTAACCCAAGCGAGCCCAGCCGATCATCATATTCAGGATCACGTAAACTCCAAAACATCCTCGTAAAATGAAGATTCTCTCAGAGAACTTGTTCTCATCAGGAGAATCTAAGTTCTCCGAGTAGAATCCGATGGAACTGTGTTACAAGATTGGGATCTCCTCTTTTACCTACGGCACGTTTTTATTACCACACCAGCTCATTAACACAGTCATTTATGCAAAAACTTCCGTCACTTCCGCCTCTATCCCACTTCCCTCTACCCTGCTCGCATCCATCCACTCTTTTCTTGCTGTGAACACTCGATTCCGTGCAGGGAGGCTGACGGGACCTCGTTTGTAACACAGTTTCATTGGATTCTAGTCTGGGAGAATCTTCATTTCTCTGTCGCAGAATTCTCCTCACTGTGTTACATGATTGGGATAGATTAAGAAGCACTGCACTTACACCTCGGAATCATCCTGTACCTACACCCCAGACCACCCAGGGACCCGACTCATCCGCCACTTCTGCATCCATATGCAGGTCCCAGAGGAGGGTCCCTGCGCTCAAGGCATACGGTTCTTCCTTGGCCCAGGCCAATAGCTGGACAAACCAGGCTGCACACTGCCAGTTCGGTGTCACCAGCAGCCCACTTCACTCGATCCACTATGATCTTGTCCACGCAATGTTTTGTTTGAGGACACGGGGGAAAAAGGTACGGAGAGAACAGTCCCCAGTTCACTCTGAACGCATCTACGAACTGTGCCCCTGGGCATCATCGCCATGATGACCCAAATCGTTGCAATTGGGCCGTCGCCTCTGATGCGAATAAATCAAAGTCTGGCGTCCCAAACCACCTAAAAATCTTCTGGAACGCCGCAGTACATAACCAGAAGACAAATCTGTCCCAGAAATTTCGAGACAGACCGTCCGCTGTCACATCCAACTTCCCCGTTACAAATGCCGCTTGTACCACACAACCTAGCTGACTTCTACGCTGCTCTAGGCAACAGACCATGGCATTTAGTGTCTGGGACTTCGTGGGGGGGGCCCCGGGGCCTTAATGATTCACGTACGACACTGCCATCACATTATCCGAAAGGATTTGCACGATCCGGTCCCTGACCAGGTCCCCAAATACATCTAGCGCTTTTAGCATACCCAATAATGCTCTTGTATTTATATGCAAGGCAGCCTCCCCGAGCTACAACCGTCCCTGTGCTTGCGACGCCCCTGTGGCTGCTTCCCAGCCCATGTCTGAAGCGTCCGTTGTCACCACCACTGTAGCCTCGACCGAGACCCAGGATTTGTCTGCCATTGGGCAACTCACAGCCGCCACTCACCAGTTCAAATCATTGCAGTACCCTAGCGAGAGGCTTCCACCGTGTACCTCCGCACGACACCAGGTCATGTTGCCACCAATGTGTGTGCAACTTGCCGTTCTCTACGGCACACAACAAGCTTTCCGCTAGGCCCAACAACATTTGAAGCACCTTAACAACGGTGACCGGGTTCTGTTGCCCGTAACATACGAACTTGTTTCTCAGGTGGTAGCACAAACCGGGATGACTTTAGAATCAACGTCATACCCAAAACTACAAAGCCTGTGGCGGTACCAGATACACTCTTGCCAGAAAATTTGCAGGAGAAAGTAGGTGTCCTTGAAGTGAATTTAAGCGAACTTTTTAGTGTTATTTTTATGACGAGTCGAAAAACACTCTTTCCGTAGCTTACGGAAAAACCTACCTTCTGCAAGGTTTCTAATGCCCTCCACACGTCACGCTGCACACCGACCTATCACCGCAAAATCATCCAGGTAAACGAAAATCAATACACCGGCCCGGCGAAAGAAACGCCGTACCACTGACATAAGTTTCATAAAGGTACACGGGGCCGAAGCCAAACCAAATGGTAGTACGCAAAAGCAGTATAGACAACCCTGCCAGGAATACATTAACAACCGTCGCGCACCGTCCTTTATCGCCACTGCATAATACGCCTGAGACAGGTCGATGGTAGCCATCCATCACCCTGGCTGTAAATGTCCCACTACCCTTGATAGTGTATCTAAATAGCACTTTTTCACCACTACAAACTTATTCAAGCCTTTCAGGTTCAAAATTATCCTGATCGATACGTCTGGCTATGCCACTGAAAAAACATCGGGAAACAAAACCCATGCTCCCGTTTTTCACCCGTTCAATCACTCCTTGTGCTAACATCTCGCTCAATTTTGGGGCAATCTCTTTCGCATCGTCAAGTAATGGCAGTCTAGCCAAAACCGCCATCAGTGGAGGTGTATTTCCCAACTCTAGACCCGCTCCATCGACAATATCCAACACTGACGGTGACGCCCCAATGGCTGCCCAGTCTGCACGATGGCCCCTCAAACTCCCAGCACGCCAAGTATTCATTATTACGTAAGCTTTTGTTCTCAAACAATCCAACAGCGCATACTACAAAGTATTTTACTCACTCACAGCCGAGCCAAAGCCTCTGCACGCCCCAGCGTTACGCATTGTTCAAAAAAAAATAACGAACCCATTATTCTTTTTATCACCACCAACAACTCTTTCCACCGTCCGCCACTCACGGTTTCTTTCGATTCGGTCGTTACCGACTCCGACAATGGGTTTCACATATGAACTCTCAACCGCACAACTCTGTGCGCTATTGCTTCGTCATTTTCCAAATGTTTTCTACGAAAACCACAAAATAAGGACTACGAACCTGATAATTCGTACTGAACCACTGCCAACATTCTCAAGAAGCAATTACATCCACGTGCAGATGCACTTGGCCGGCCTAACAGGCCGCCATGTTCTTTTCTGTCGCAAAATTTTCCGTCATCATGCCGGCCGTCATTTTTATACTCTCTAACCAGTCTCGATTGAAAATACTCACAGCCAAAACCGCACAGCCTCGTACCAAGAAAAAGAGGGGATGGACGCGCATAAATGACTGCGTTAATGAGCTGGTGGGGTAATAAAAACGTGCCGTAGGTAAAGGCGGAGATCCCAATCGTGTAACACAGTGAGGAGGATTCTGCGAAAAAGAATCTTCTTTGTACTGCCTCAACATTCCTAATGTCATCCAACAGATACGGGGACCAGACAGGAGAACAATATTCTAACAGAGGTCTGACTAAGGTTTTATAAGCAGGCACTAACACATTCAGCGACCGTGTAGAAAGTGTCCGCCGTAAAAGACCAAGGGACCAGTTAGCCTTGGTCGTGACAGCAGCATACTGATTAGCCCGCTTTCCATTCACAGAGACGACCACCCCCAAATCCTTTTCAGTCTCAACCACATTAAGGGACACTCCACCAATTTTGTAAGGAAAAGCCAGCTTTTCTGGCCGGCAGCCAATACGCAGGATGTGGCATTTCACAATAGTCAAAATATTCAATGTTTTGTTTTGATTGACCCTGGGAGACGACAGCGAGGGAGCCACGACTGTTCCAAGCGGAGAGAACATTCATGGTTAGAGTGGACAAAAGGAATGGTTGTCGTTAATACTCGAGTGTGGATTGACCCTAGGAGAGACGTGAAGGGAGCCACTGTCTTGATTTTCAGTGGTGTGTTATTCTCTACTTCGTCTACGTACCAGTTGCATGTTTTGCATGCTTTGACCCATGTAAGATGACGTGAGGGTGGGGAATCCTGCAGGCCCAAACGATGATCAAGGTGTATGCATAGGTGCGAGGCAGCCACAAGATGAGCCGCCTGAAGATCTTGCTTTAACTGCTGCTTGCTTGCTTGCATACGTGCTCGCTTGTTTACATGGTTGCTTGCTAGTTTGCCTACTTGCTTCCTTGCATGCTTGCTTGCTAGCTTGCCTACTTGCTTCCTTGCATGCTTGCTTGATAGCTTGCCTACTTGCGTCCTTGCATGCTTGCTTGATAGCTTGCTTGCTTGCTTGCATGCATACTTGCTTACTGGCTTGTTTACTTACTAGCTTGCTTGCATGCTTGCTTGCGTTCTTGTTTGCTTGCTTGCTTACTATCTTGCCTGTGTTTGCGTGTTTTCCTGCTTGCTTGCCTGCCTGCTTGCTAGTCTACATGCCAGCTTGCTTGCCCATTTGCTTGCATGGCTGCTTGCTTGCTTGCTAGCTTGCCACGCCTGGTTGCATGCTTGATTGTTTGTTTGCTTGCTTACTTGCCTGCTTTGCCTGCTTGTGTGCTTACTTGCTTGCGTGCATGGTTGCTCGCTTGCTTACTTGCTTGTTTTCTTGCCTTTCTTACTTGATGAAAGGACGAAAAGACGGCAATAAGGAAAGTCCAGCGAAAGAGTGCTTAGTCAGTTCCATTGTGGACGAGCTCGTTGATCTGAGACTGTTAGTTGTGCCGTCTTGAGTGTGGATCGACCCTGGGAAACACAAGGAGGGAGCCATGATATCTCTACAGCTTTAAACAGTGAAAGGTGCCCTTGGGCATGATGGGTCATATTGCTGCTGAGCACGGGCAGGAGATTGAGCCCACCATGGCGAAGAAGAAAAAGAAAAACTTACAAATACCAGGGTGTGGCCTGGCCAATTTCTGTTTTTGTTGCCTGCACTAAAACATACATTACCTAATTTGTCCTTCTATTGTGTGCTCAATCCCTACAGATGAAAAGCTGGCTTCCCTGCCATGCTCGTAGCTCCCTTTCAAGCATGCGTGTATGCCTCTATATAAAGCGCCCTACAGCGAGCTGGCTTCATCTTTGTTGCTCTTAGGGTCCACCTTGGCAACCGAGAGGGGAGGCCAGACGGGCGAGGGTAGTGTATGCATTCGTTTACGCAACAAAAACAGAAATTGACCAGGCAGCACCCTGGTATTTCTAAGTTTTTATTGCCGTCTAAAACGTCCATTACCTGATTTTTGCTTATAGCGGACCTCCTCACCTGGTGGTGGGCACCAAGGACGATCGTTACCCGTGCTACGAATCGGCTGCCCCGGAGCCTAACGCCCCGTGAACAGGGGGCCATCCATGTAGGCGACCATAATGGACGAATGGAGAAATCTTCGGACGGGAGATGACCAGCAGGTCGTGCGAGCAGTGAGGGAGAATGTAAGGTATGAACCCAACATGAGCGACCGTTGAAACGAGAGTACGGTCGCTGAGAAGGTAATGGTCAAGCGTTTCAAACCTGGCGACCAGCGTATGGATGGCGACCGTATCCTGGGCAAGGTAGGATGAAGAGATTAGGCCTGCAAACATGACCAATTTCTCATTACCTTTTTACGAGCAGAGGGAGCCGTGAACTTGAACATTCCATCGAACGATGAAGACCATTGGTAGCAAAAAGAGTGGAGCAGCTGAGGAACAGGCAGTCTCACACGTGATCTTCAGAGTAGGAGACTTCAGAGGAATGCAGGGAACAGGTTATCAGGGCATGGCACATGTCCGTAGGAGTGATGTTAGGTTGCCGGGTGACATCCTTTTTTTTGTAGATCGGAAATGGAATGGCCGTCTGCGAAGGCCGCCGAGATCCTTGAGAGCGCGAGTCAAGGCAACAATATAGTGTTATAGTCACATTCTTCGCCAACGTATGTAAGACAAGGCTTCTTCTATTTTATTATTATTTGTTTGAACGGAATGGTAATCTTGAAAAGAGTGGGGTGATACATACTAAGGAGAGGAGGGTGGCCAAGGAACCGAGGACGCAATGACTAATGGGAAACTAGAGTTGGAAAGACCACCAGCGGCCAGGAAGACGTCTTCCGGGAACAATTTTTTGTGATATTTCAGTGTAGCTTGAAGGTGAAGGGGACCGGAAGGATGCAAGGCCAATGGAAGAGCCAAAAGCGGCTGTGAGGAAGGTGACAGAACATAAAAAAAAGAAGTGAGGCTGAAGTAGTGAGTCATTGGTCCCTCGGCGACAGTTCCACAAGAGGGGTAAAAGGACAACCAAACTAACGGTAGTGCTCGGAAACCGAACGCCATGCCCTTCGCCCGCTGACAACAAGTCACACAAGGGAGTTCTCGGGAGGAGACCATAGAACTATGCACTATTCCATCAAAGACTGGCATAAAGGAGGGTGCATCGTCAAACTGCCAAACATTGTACGATAACAGTTGACGAAGACCGGATAATGACGCAGCCGAAGACCAGGTGGGGAGAGATGTGTCGGTGGCGTAGGGTCCGTGATCGGAGCAGGTACTTCAGTGAGTGTAGGGATGGCGACAGTGTGGAGCAGTGGACTAAGAACCGGAGACTAGGATGATTCTGAATCTTTGGAACCTTGTTGGAGAGGAAAAGCGACTGTTGATGCTGTGATTCCCTCACTGCTAGAACTCGGCTTGGACAGTGTGGATGGGACGACGTGTTTGGATCTGGGAGGAAGACTTGACCTAGCGCAGTGCTACTCTCGCCAAAGCGGAGCACGAGATAACGGTGACAGCTTCTTGAACTTCTCCCCCGCATTAACTCGTTCCGTGGTTGGAGAAAAGTAACTTCCTGCTGAAGGCGAGAAATTTCGGCGGCCAGAGTCGCGTTCAAATAGTGGAGAAAGTTCTCTGTCGCCGCGCGAGTGTCGACGGCCGCTTGAAGAGCAGAAACCATTGCTGCAGTAACACGCAAATACTCTGCTGTAATGGCGGAAGCACGCAAGGAGTCCAATCCCTCCGCGAAAGAACGTGCCGGAGAGAAAAGAGAGTAACAGTTAATATTAAAGTGGGCCACGTCATCAGGCATTAACTGAAGTCCTCGGAGAAGTGTTGACCGAATGACGTCTGCGTTTGGAAACAACGGCCGGTTCGAGGAGACCGGGGGCGACACAGTGGAAGCGCATGACAAGTCTCGTGGAGGAGTGGTGGTTGAAGAAAACGTCGAGCTGGGAGCAGGAATAGCCGAAAAAGACGAAACAAGCGTGTTCTTTGTCCTAATGCCTCGGACGGTTTTGAGTTTCCGGCCCGAAGTTGACGGGGACGATCAATGAGAATCACTGGCCGGTGCCGGAGGTAGCGCGACTAGGGGGTCCAAAGCGGCCGCAGATCTCGGAGAAGAACTCTTAGCTCGATGAGGTTTCCTTAGAAATACTTTAGGAGGAATACGTGTAGAACCCGAGTCCGCTGCCAAGCGAGCACGCCGATTCGCTTTTTGACTAGGGGTCAGACGAATAGGGAAAAACCACATTCGAATATGTGCAAAAAAATATTCGTTCAAAATTTTTTAGATTATAATTAAATACCTAAGTTTTAATTTAGTTTATTGGCAGTGCAAGGCATACATAACACAACCTCAAAAAGAAAAAGATGAATTGCCAACTGCAGCACGGAATGGCTGTAATCCACCAATGTGTTATTTGCGCGATACTGAATGATACTGAAGTTGACGTCATCTATCAACTGGCCAAAGTGGCCCTGCTGACTTTCCCATTCTTTAGTTCTTAAATGTTTTATGAAGATCTGCTGCATGCGTCCGTAATGCCCTCCATTCACTTACAAGAGAGCAATTTAAAATGCTTCAATCATTCCCACTACAGAATGGTTGGGAGGGAAAGGGAAGGTAAGAAATAGTAGCACGAGCTGACTGGGACTCGAGAAGCCCACAAGAAAACTTAAAATAGCAACTCAAAGGTAAAAAAAAAAACGTTAAACTACACATAACTTTTTTTTTACAAGTATTCGAATATGCTCTAACGAACGAATATTCTAATATTCGCCCGACCCCTATTTTTGACGGTGCGTTGTCGTCTTATGTCGTTGAAGGATGTCTTTCCAATCATCCTCAGAGAGCCGTGCACATACAGTGCACGTCCTATTATACCAGTCACAAGTCCTGTGAAACTATAGCAACATGGATGAGCGTCCAGGTGGGACTTGGATCCAGTAAATTCCAAGCAAGAACATTTGACAGGGTCCGTGTAGGGCCCCGAGTGGCTGAGAAAAGGAGCTGACGTGTCCGGAAGCACAGCTGAAGAATGCAAGGAGCCCGCACTGGTAGGTTTCGAGTTTTCCATGACGGAAAACGGTTGGAACAATGGCGTGACAATGGTCAAACAATGGTGAAGAGAAAGGCGCTGAATAAGCGCGGGAAAGAAACAACAACTCATACCATCTGGCGAAGGGTAGGGGAGACACAGATAAGTGTTTCTGGAGACTGCCGGCAGGAGGGAAGGTTGCCGAGTCGGAGATTAGGTGAAAGAACCGAGGCGACCGATGAGAGAAGCGCTGACCGTCCCTGGTGCGAAGCCTGGCAGAAGTACGGTGTGCAATTTGTGATGGTAACCTGCTATATCGCAAATGGTTGACCGAAACCTAGAGTAGATTGGGTAGCCCGAGTGTATCCCCCCCGGTTGCTAGCAATAAAGATGAGGGAAGAAGGGCGACTGTGAAGGAGGTGTGGAATTCGTGTGAAGGGATGGAGAAAAGTACATTGTATCCTGCAGAGTGAGCGTAAAATGTGGTGACATTTGAACGAAGGGAGTGAAGCAGGATAACCATGCAAGCTTGTGTAAGCGGTCGGGGTCTGATGACGGCGTCCGGGAGAGTCATGGCCGCCACAACCGCCTGGCGGCAAAGAAACTTCTTTAGGCTTTGCTTCAAGGTAGGGTCCCTTCCCCCCTTGTTGGTTCTTTCTTCCCTCTTTTTTTTTATATAAATTATAATTTTACAAAAAACTTTATTTATATCAAAGAGAAGAGGCAATTGCTAGTTCGGAGCTTGATCCTAGCGAATGGGGTGGCGGCTCGCCACCGGTAGTCGATGTGCAGGCGGAAAGCAACCGGCTAAACTGTTGCGTTGACAAGTGGAGGGGCCACTCCGAGCTAGAAGAGAAGGAGTCCAAGATGTTATCAACAGTTAAAGGCAACACTGATGGAGGGTTAAGGCAATCTGTACAGGAAGATGTGGAGGCTTGTTGTAGGTCCTGGCCGATGGATGGCAATGCTAGGCAGCCGACCGGTGGAGCACCTGGGGGGAGCCGCGAAGTGCCAGCAATGGAAATCTTGAACCCGGCAATCGTGGCTGGGGACGACTGAACCAGTGACAAAAGGTCCGGTGAGGTCATGCGGGGAACCGCATTGTAAGGCCCTGGCCTTGGAGAAGAAGATAATGGGCAGGAAGAGGTGAATGCGAGCTCCGTGCAGAGACGAGGCGACGCCGGAACTGAAGAGGCAGCCCACAATGGGCGACCGTAGGAGACGAGGAAGGGCCTGGTGGTCCCACGGACGAATCGTGAGACGAAGGGACCGACGAACCGCTTGTTAAAGCCGGAGCAGGTGCCTCTGAAGACGGACACCGAAGAATGGGAGTGTTGGTGACGACCGATAGTGGACCGGATCCAATGGAGATCGTTGCAGAAGCTGGTGAAGCAGCATAATGGCCGTGGGGGACCCTGGAAAACTGCAGGCCGTAGGAGGGACTGACGGAATGTATGAAGAGGAGGCTGCGGCCAAGCCAGAAGACAGCCGTTGAAAGCGGAGAAAAGGCACTGGTAATCTAGTGACGACAGTCTGTGACGGAGGACCGAAATTGGCGGCCCGATTAGGGACCGGAGCCGGGAAGCAGGGAGCTGTCGGCCGGGAAAAGATGAGCGTCGCAGGGGTGGTTCAGCCCGTTCGCGACCAAAGTGGAAGTCAAGGAAGCGCTGCAACGAGGCCGGCAGTGAGGAAGCAAGAACATGCTGTTTATTTAGAAAAAACCGAGACGGTTTCAAAAACGGATTAAAATTAAAATTCCAAATCAAATCAAATAAATAAAAATCAAATTAAAATTCCATTGACTTCTAGCTCATTCCAATTTGTCCAGCTCATATGCGAACCCTGGGCTTACCGCCATTTTAGTCAGCACTAATACCCAACATTAACTGCACTTACCAGTATCTCCAAGTTTGGTGGCATCAGGAAAATATACTTTGGTCTCATGCACGTTTGTCGAAGTAGTTCGCAACCCTGGATGTCAATGGTCAAGAGGCACAATTTCCCACTTTGAAGTTTAGTCTCTAATGCTTTCTTACTGAAGGAGAAGAAATCAAGAGAAAATACTATATAGTGAGGACGGGTAAAGTACTATAAAAATAAAATATCTTCACTAATTATAATTTCATACTTTTCACATTTAGCTGTTAAAGCCAGAGGGGGGCAATTTTCCCTTCAGAAACCAGGCTAAGAACAACATTTTTTGACCTAAGCAAATTCAGTAAATGTAAATGTTAATGAAACATAAAAGTTTTACATAATTCATTTTTTTTCATTCGTACAAGAAATTCTTTAACTCTTCATACAGCTTATAATGGATTATAAAACACTAAGCATTACTGGTGCAGCTAACATGATTACAGTGAGGCTCACAACGGCTACTCCTTGTAGAAGTATAACCAAGGCCAGATAGGTAGAAGTTTTGGGTCTCGCTCCCAAGCTCAGAGTAAGAACCACTGCAGTTGTAATCAAATGACCCTTTACATCAACTGATGCCGAACACACCAGCCTGTGCGAGAGGTGAGGGGAACTGAGAAAATTAGATGGAAGAAAAATGGCCTTTTAAGATTAGTAGGGGTGTAAAACTGGACAGTAAATTTGATAGGGACAAAATTCTACAGGGTGTATTCGACAGGGGGTAAAAAATACGTTGATAAACCGGATGGAGGGGGGCGGGGGATGAATGCTCCGTAAAGTCAATAGGGGACAAATACCACCTGACAGGTTGGATGGAGGCAAAAAAAACCTGCTTGGTAAATTCGGTAAGCGCGAAATACTGCTCTGACTGGATAGGGGCGAAGAACCGACATCTGACCCAACACCCCCTGAAAAAAATTCCAAGTTCCAACCATGAATCAGACAAGCTAAATATTATTACAAGATCTCCAGCAAAAAAGTATTAAATGTATGTATCCCCAC
>JAHWFP010116133.1:45527-81489 GCA_023313725.1 Lithobius niger | reverse complement strand
ATCTGGTTCAATCCACTGATTCTTTAAAAGATCCAAGGGTCCTTTTAAGTTTCGTCCATAGACGAGCTCAGCAGGAGCAAAGCCAGTGCTCTCGTGAGGTGCGGTGCGAAGCGCAAACATGGCTCCTGGGAGACATCGTTCCCAGTCTTCTGGGTGTTCGTGACATACGGCTCGTAACACGGCTTTAAGTGTACGATGGAACCGTTCTACTGAATTACTTTGTGGGTGATTAACTGAAGAGTTAATTGTCTTTATACCACATTTTTCCAGGAATAAAGTGGTTAATTCACTAACAAAACAAGATCCAAGATCTGTTTGCAAAGAAAAAGGGAACCCAAGACGTGAAAATATTTCCAATAATGCATCTACTACTGACTGGCTATCAGCTGTTTTTAGAGGAATAGCTTCCGGTGCCTTACTGGCCGGATCTAGTAGTGACAAAATATATTTAAACCCTGCTTTACTTTTGGTTTTAATAGGCCCTACAATGTCCACTATGTACCTTGAAAAAGGCTCACCATCCATCGGGACTAACACCATCAGTGCTACAAATTTCTGCCCCGTTTTGCCAGTTTTTTGACAAGTTAGGCATGACTGTACAAAAGTTTCTATGTCTTTAAACACTAAAGGCCAATAGAAATTAGAAAGAACTCTGATCTTTTGTCTTGGCACGACCAAGGTGACCTGCCCATGCATTTGTATGAGCTGTGTTGAGCACCAAGTCTCTACACTCCTTAGGCATAACCAACTGTTTGTCTACATTAGGCCTAGCTGAAGCTTTCAATGGCCTACAAAATAATAAGTCATTTTCTATAAAGAACTGCTTATTTTCATCTTGCTTATCTGGCTCGATTTGAGCAGACTTCCAACACTCACTTAAGGTTACACAATTTTTTTGCAACTCTTTGAATTTAAGTTTGTCAATTTCTAAAAGTTTTGAAAAATCATCTGACTGGGGTCCTAGAATAACACCATCCATATTATCCTTGCCTAGGGCAGAAAAACCATTTTTATGAGCAAGATTCTCATACTGTTCACTTTCCTTATCCGAGGAGTCATTTTCACTGTCACTATTTACTTCCATCTAGTTAGGACGAGTGATTGGCAGGTCTGAGGGAGCACTCAGAGCTTCCTTTGCTTGGGATCGTGTGATGGCATCACACAAGGGAGTAGGAGCTTCCATACCCTTTTTCTCTAAGAATGTTTGAGACGGCACTCCAAGCAACATTTTAAAATGAGAACCAATGTGAGCCGTAACAAGCGCTTCGGTAATTAGTGGACCGTAAGGCGTGTCTACTTGCACTCGCGCAATTGCATGTGCAGTGGTTTGATCAGACAGTGAATTTTTGCAATGCGTAAATTCACCTGTGAATTGTTCGGGTAACACCAGTTCCCTAACAATAACATCATCAGTTGACCCAGTATCCCTAAGTATTGCACAAGGTTTACCATTTACTGACCAATCATGTATGTATTTTTGTAAGACATACTCCGGTGGTTGGCCTAACTTATTTACAAAGTTGGATTCACTAGTTTACGCTTGCTGCTGCAGATGTAACTGCTTTTTGCGGCAATTTTTCTGAATGTGACCTGGCAATTTACAAAAAAAACAATTGCCATCATTAGGCTTCTTACTACGAGCCTTTTCAAAATGCTCGTTAGGCTTTGCAGACTCACCAGTTTGTTCTGCTGTTTTGTTGGGGCCTGGTTGAGAACCATTACCACTTTGAGATCCCTGAGAACGGTTGTTTTGGTTCCCATTTTGCCCTGAACCATTTTTTGGTTTTTGGCCACCTGGTTGTGCACCAGTTTGTGGTTAGGACGTCTTTTTGTTTAAGACTAGTTTCTAGGGAGATTTGCCTGTTTCGGGCTACCCATTCGTCAGCTAAAATAGCTGCTTCTTCCAACGTGCCTTCCCTTTGCTTGTCAGGGAGCCACTTCCTAAACCCAACCGGGCAGGATTTTAAAAACTGCTCTAACAACAATAAATTAGAAATCTTATCTAAGTTACCCGTAGCGTCGGCTAAAGATAACCACTGATCAAATAGGCTACGCAACTCAAAGGCGTAATCGTGAAAAAGCTGTTCACTTTCTTTTTCTAGAGAACGGAACTTGATTTGAACTGTCTCTTTTGTTTGCAAAAATCTAGCTAAAAGCTTTGTTTTGACTACTTCATAGTTATGAATATCATTCGCGTCTAGCTGCGAACAAACCTTGACAAGAATTTCGCCCATTAAAGGCTGTAACCCTACCACCCACTGATCCCGGGGTACCCGTTGAGTTTCCATAGTACGTTCGAATATGGTTAAAAAAGTATTAATCTCAGATTTAGCACTCCAATCATTTAGTAGCCTAACTGCTTCACTCACTTTACCAGGCTTTATAACCGGATCATCGTTGTTGGACGTCATTGAAGTATTTAAAGCATCAGATTTTGTGCTTCATTATTTTCTTTTTCTTTATCTTTCAACTTGAGTTCGTGTTCACGATCGGCTGCTCTTTCAGATCGTTCGTGCTCACGTTGTGCATCTAGTCGTGCCAACTTTACTTTATCATTCTTGGTCTCTAAGGCCTTAATTCTAAGTTCCTCATCCTTTTGACGAATTTCTTGAATTTTAAGAGCTGCTAATTCTTTATCAACAAACGTTTGCTCTCGACGCTCGATAGCCACGGCTAATGCGTCTTCAAGATCAGAAAGTAAAACCTTCTTTCGTTCTACTGCATCTTGCAAAACTTTAACTGAATTACTTCGAATATCACTTTTTGCTAAGCCAAAAATATGGCATGCATTTTTCAAATCCTTATTTCGGATATTTGTAATCAAATCCTCAAAAGTGGCCATGTTTTCTTTTGGAGAATTAGGCTAACATAAAAAAACTATTTTTATAAAAACTCGTTAAACTTACAGCAAGAAATCTAACCGGTTATTAAAGTCAAATTAAAAATTTGTCCAACAACCACAATCCAGATCAGTACACACATGAATTTCTTGACCTCAAGCACAGTTGTAAATTTTACCATAAAATTTCAGCATTTAAAAAAAAAAACATTAAAAAAAAAACACTCTCTGGCTTGGCAACAACAAAGACATGAAGTCCGTGCATTAACCTGTACATTCACTTTGGCGTCGTCTTCGTTTCCCAGCGAAGTTGACCATCAGTTGTTTCCTGGTTTCGTATGACGGTTAAAGGTGATACCAAAACGGCATACTCGGCTTCTGCGATGAAAAGCTGCTTCCCCCTCTGGATTGGAGAACTGGATCCTGGTTTAGTATGATGGTTAAAGGTGCTACTAAAACTGCATACTCGGCTTCCACCATGAAAAGCTGCTTCCCCCTCTGGATTGGAGAACTGGATCCTGGTTTACAGTTGTGGAATAGCATCCATGACTGCTTACTCTTCTTAGTTGAAGACAACTGGTTATGGTAGTAAGGCTAGCGGGGGTTGAGCTTGTGTTGACGTAAGCTCGGGCGTCTGGGATCACGGCACTTGTGAAAAATCCCACCGCTGCCCACCAGTTTGTAGCGGCGTCGACCCAAAACTGTGTGCCGGCAAACGTCACTAATCGTACTGGTGCGGATACAGTATTGCTAAGTTAGGCTACTGATCTTTCTTTCCAATTTTGCTGGATTTCAGGACATCAAGCATAGCAGGCCACTATTCACGGAGGGAGCGACGTTGCGGACTAATGCTTTCATAAAACTAACCTAACTTGGCAAGCGGTAATTCTTTGCTGCCACCATGGGAAAAAAACGTGCATTTACTGGCAGTTAACTTTTAACTAAAATTTTCTTTTAAGTTTCAAGTACCTAAGTAAATAATGGTTGGAAACAAACTGAAGCTCTATTTACATTTATTGAACATTGGTTAATAAAATATTTACAAAAGTAGTTTGCAGTTTCATTTTGGGTTACAATAAATCTTGCTTTTAGATTTCAGCAACAACAACAAAAATCGTTAAGCAAATCGTGCTTAACACTCAAGTATAACAACGATCAAGAAATTTTTACCAACTTCAAACTAGAAGTACAGTTTCGCAAAAATGCAAGTAATATTGAATAAAAATTCAACTCACATGAGGTCACTGACGACGATTCACATGCAACCTTTAGCGGTCTGGTTAAGATGCTAGTCTTTGGTTTTACATTGGAAAAAAAATTCACGTTTTGAAAGTTTTAACTTGAAACGGGAATGAAATTAAAGTTTTTGTAAAATCATTCCCAAAAAAAATTTCACCTGCAAAAACCTACCCCGATCGCGATAATTAAGTTTAAGTTACATTTAAGTTTTCAAATAAATGGCCTAAACGAACTTCAAGTACAACTAAGTAACTTACATGTCCTCTACCTGGCCCAGTTTTGGCGCCATTTGCGGCGGCAGAAGAACATCGCTCTCCCAGAGAACGTGACGATGGGTGGTTGCGAGGTCGAGCTATGCTAACGTTATTTTCACAAGCTTGGGTTTTTATACTTCGGAAACGGCTCCAACTTGCCTTCTGTGCGGACCTTGAGGAATGCTTGACATGTAAGGCACCTCAGGATTTGTTTAGAGCCTAAATTTCCAAGTATCCAATTCACTGGTTGGTGGAGAGTTTTGGTCAGCCAAATTCGGCGCCAACGACTCTCGAGCACTTCCGGTTTGCCTGGGAGAGTCGATCTTTTCACTTACGCAAGTAAAATTCCAACACGGCGCCAAAGCATTGAGCTGAGGTAGCGGACACGTTTTGCCTCCTAGTTTTAAAACTATCCAACCGAATTAAAAAAGGTAAATATATTTGGAATCTGAACATTATTAAGATCAAGGGCTAGGCATCTTTTATGAAGATTTAAGACAGACTTTGAAGAAAATAGTAACTGAAAACAGCGACATTAGCGCTAACAAACCTGCGTCGTACACGAGTTGTTGCTAGTTACAAACAGTTTCAGACATCAATAAAATCGATTATTATGCTGTGTGAAGTACCCCTATTGTTTGTGAGAGGACTTTAAACAATTATGAAACGTGTAGGTAACATAATCTACGTGGCTTTATGCCAAGCTACAACGATGTGCGTCACAATTTTTCGCAGCAGCGCTGTTTACATTTCGGTATTTATTGAAAAATAAATAAATTCGAAATTGAAGATTTCAGGCCTTCAGTAAGACCACTTTGGTTTTCTTGAAGATCTTCCAAGATTTCAACAAGGTTGAGTGTAAAAATTCAATTTCTCCTGCCCTACCTACATCACCAAGTTTAGGGTTAGCAGTTTTGATTTAAAAATCTGGCGTTTTGTTGCTTGGAGGTAGCCTATCTCCAGTATCGTAAAGAAAATGTTGCAAATTCCTTACAGTTGAGTGCTTATAAAAAACAGGTAATATAGATTTTCGAGGGTAATCAAAAACACTATCTTTCCAGTTAACCTGGTTTTCTAGTTCTTGATTGTAAACTTGAATTTCTATTTTGTAAATTCGCATTGCTTTCGCGCAAAGCCTCCTTGTAAACTAGTGAACCATAATGTAAAGTGTCATTCTTTTTCATTTGCTGTCTTATTAAAACCAAGATTTTTAAAACTTCAGTTCGTTCCCTAGTGGATTAATTGTTTGAGTTGAAAATAATATGTAGCCCATTTTTATCTTTAAACTCCCGTTAGCTTTTAACGTTACCCACCGGTGGTAGCAGCTTAGTCCAGATAGATATTACGAATAGGCCTATATTTTATTTAGGACATAGACGCTTCATTCCCCATGCCGAGACTGTAGCCAAACTTGCTGTTTTCCAACAAAAAAGTCAAACAGTCACGTCAAAGTAATTTCTACAAAGCCAATGTCAACCAAGATGTCAGGGATGTTACAAGCAGCTCCTCCGCCGTTACACTGCGTAAATCCAAGGGCATTTAATACGCGATTTACAGTATTTTGAGAAAATCTAATTTCATTATGTAACGCTGGGATCTCCGAAGTCTTTTTTTTCCTCTTCCGCTGAAAACAGCGATCACCACCAAGGGGTAAAATGCCTCCCCCACAATCAAAAATTGACATTTTTGAACCAGTTTTCTACACAATACAGCCAGATGTATTCCTCATGTTTCTGTGGGAACATAATTTGCAAAAATGAACTCTAAAAATAAATTTGGACCTTTTCCTCCACGTTTCACCACCCGGAAGTCCCTGCCGACAACGCAACTTCGTTTGTAAAAATGTAAAAATTTGATACTTTCTTTTTCGGCATAAAGCCACAGATTAGTGTGTGTTAGGGGGCACATATGGTCAGACAAGTGCACTGCCATATTTTATACATGTATCGAAACATTCAATTTCATTGCTTGACTTATTGGGGCACAGACCATGTTACGACAATTTTATTATGAAAACTTCAACCACCTTTAGCTTGACTGCTTCAGATTCATGGGGGGGTTAATAATTTCAAACGTGTAAATAAACTAGTAATAAACTCCCGACTGGCGTGACCCTTCTAGCTTTGAGATCTGTGAGCTGTGCTGAGGAGGGAGGGTTGTGAGGGCTTTTTATGCTGGAGCAGCTCGCCGAGGAGAGCTGCGGGGGTCTGATTGGCTGAGGGCCAGGAGAACAATGGAAAGTCGGAGGAGAAGTCGGTTTGGCAAAGGGTTTTGGTGCAGAGCCGTCTGAAGGAGTAAAGACATGTAAAAAGAGAGGCCACATTGAGTTTTCAACTTTGGGAAAGGCCTTTACATTAGAATATCGATTATTGATTGAATATTTACATGTGAACATGTGAATAAGCTCATGTTAAAGCTTAGTAGTGAGGCTTGGGTAATGAATGAATCACTACTATTAAATTTTACAAGCTTTAACTAGAAACTGCAGTGTTACACACCACTTGGTTGGGGGGGGGAGGCAGCTCGTTGCACAGACTGACTTTGGATTGGCTTTGGGAACATATCTTTGTAAGATATATATGGTTTTAATAGTAGGGAAAGCTAGTGGCAACATTCCGATGGTCACAGTCGGAGTTTTATGGAGATTTAAAGCAAACATTTATATAAAGATTCGTGTCCGTGAGAATGCCGATGTCGAATTGTTTCAGACTAATGGTAGCGTTTCTGGGGGAAAAAGAATATATAAAAAGATTAAATAGACTAGCTTAGATGAATGCTATAACGCATTGATTAAGTTGGATGATTTTAACTTTATAGAGTTAAAGGACAGTTTTCGGTCGTAGTGGAAATTTTTCATACAATTTGCGGCCGACAAACACAATAAAAAATATCACACTTAAAAAGGTCTGTATCCAAATTTATGTGAGGTTAAGTACCAATTAAGGAAGCCCCTCCTAATGCAGAACTAAGCTTGTGTATGTTGGCTTTTGCCCAAAAGGAATAACGAAAGTATATTACAAATGTACATCGGGTTTCAATAATGGCGGCCGGAAATGATGAGCGCTGCGGTTGGTTTCGGACGATTTTCAAATGTGGATTCTGATTCTTCTAGATGGAATTTTAAAATTTGGCTTTCCTCAAGAGGTAGATATTGATTCAGGCTATTAAGGGTTGAAGAGTTTGGCCGTTTCTGTCCATTATTAAAAAAACGGCGGAGGTTTGAAAATCGAGGTATTTGGCGCTCAAGGAAAAAAAATCCACCCTGAGTTTTTTGATGGTTGGAGGCCAGGGATCTTCTCCAATCGTTTTTTTCGGCGGACCGATATTACAGTTTGTACATGAGGGGACAGCGAACCTAGCCCTCCTCCGGGTTACAAAGTCCACTATAAAAAACAGGTAATGTATATTTTCGTCGGCTATAAAAAAAACTGAAATTGCAGGGTCTGCACATGCTTAATTTTAGTTTTTATTGCCTAACCGAAAATATACATTACTTTAACTCCTACCCAGGCCTCCCCTCCATTGTCTAGAGGAGAAATAATGCCATCGGACAGCTGCGCCGAGTATATATAGCCAGCCCATCCCTGAGCATGCGCAGTAGTACAAACCCATCTCGGAAATAAAAGCCCAAAAGGAGGGAAACGCTATAAAAAACAGGTAATGTATATTTCGGTTAGACAATAAAAACTAAAATTAAGCAGGTGCAGGCCCTGCAATTTTAGTCTTTTCCTCCACGTTTCACCACCCGGAAGTCACTGCCGACAACGCAACTTCGTTTGTAAAAATGTAAAAACTTGATATGTTTTTTTTCGGCATAAAGCCACAGATTAGTGTGTGTGTTAAGGGGCACGTATGGTTAGACAAGTGCACTGCCATATTTTATACATCTATCAAAACGTTCAATTTCGTTGCTTGCTGTTTTTATTTTGACTTGTTGTGGCACAGGCCAAGTTACGACGATTTTATTATGAAAACTTCAACCACCTTTAGCTTGACTGCTTCAGATTCATGGGGGGTTAATAATTCCAAACGGGTAAATAAACTATTAATAGTTTAAGCCTTTTTATAAAACGCATTTCCAATGTTTACTTACGGGAAACTACCGAACCGGCACTCGCGATTTTCGTAGCTATGTTTTTTTTATTATTATGCTCACTTCAATTTATTAGCATCCCAGCAACGATCTCTAGTCCACGGCAATTCCTTCCACCATATTCTTCTGTTAAATAAATCCCATTGTATAGCATCAGCAGTTAACGAAAAATCTGTTGGCTTTCAAATCTTCCTTTGTTCCTTCACTTTCAAACTTAGCATGGGAATTCTTGTTCACTACCGCCAATGCATTTGCGCTGCTCTGCCTACCGAACGACCCTCCGCCAATCAGGGTGCAGCATTTTCCAGAAAATTGGCGCTTAGCCATTCACAGCCAACTTCGTCTCTTGCCAGCAAACGCTTCCGGTGAGCTGTCAATCACGTTGTATAGCAACAAGGCTAAACTCCAGACGACCATCTGCCACACACGTCACAACACTCGCAATACTAATATCACAGTCCCTGGGGTCCGCGTGCCTACGTCAGCAGGTCTAACCCGCTGCTATATAAACAAAAACAGCGTTCTTGCAATAGCCAAGCTCACAGACGAATTGCCGATTGTCGCTACGACTGATCTGGGGATCGAGATGCCTCTCCACTGTGTAGCGGTGGACGCTACGACGGACTAGGTGCTTGTAACGTCTCTGCACTCATGGTTGACTTTCGGGTTCGTAGTAAGTACTTTCGTGACTTTTTTGCTTTGAAACGGCACAGTAGGGCCTCAATCCTGGAGGGAGTGAAGATAATTTTCCTATCTATATAAAAATAGGCTATCCTGTATTTCTACCTGGTCTTTAAGGTTGCCACCACCGGTGGGTAAGTATAAAATCTAAGGGGTTTTAGAATAAAAATGGGCTATATATTATTTAAAACATCAGCGATTATTTAGCACTAGAAAACGGACGTTTGTAGTTTAAAACTCTTGGTTTTTAATAAACAAACAAATGATAAGAACACTTTATATTTTAGTTACTAGTTTTACATAAAACTTTAAATTAAGGCAGCAGGCTTTCCTTGGCCCATAAAACATTGCATTACAGATTTACATTAAATTTACATTAAAGAAAATTCAACCCTTAAAAGCAACAACTGGCTTTTATTTAATTACAGACAATTTCGATTAGAAAAAGAAGTTTTTGGGTCCAATCTTGAAAACCCTTTAATTAAACTCGCATCCGCTAAAGTATTGATTAGTCCTAGACAGAAAACATCTCTCGCAACAGATTCCCGACTCCTCATGTGCCACTGTCTATTGTTTAAGTTAAAATAAACAAACGCTGGTTTTTAGTCAGAGTACCACGCTGACATTACAGAAAGCATGGGGCCAGAAATGCCGATGGCTTGCTTAACTGTAAAATTCTCAAAGACTAGAAGTAAGTTTAAATTAAACTATAAATTTAGAATTGGGGGGTCCTAAAGTTAAACTTTTAAATTAAACTAGTAATATTGACCACTACCTTTGCCCGGCATGGCAACCTTCAGAACGCGGCATCTCCACTCCTGACCGGCCGTGACCACCTCTAGCTTGAGATCTGTGAGCTGTGCTGAGCTGTGGAGGGAAGGCAACTGGGACTTTTTATGCTGAAGCATCGGATTTTGGCGACCAAAGCGCGGACGCCGAGGAGAGCTATGGCCTCCTGATTGGCTGAGGGCCAGGAGAACAATGGAAAGTGGGAGGGGAAGTCTGCTGAACAAAGGGTTTTGATTGGGAGCCGTTTGAAGGAACAGGGACTATGTACACATGGGCCAATATGGAGTTTTGAACTCATTGACAAAGGAAAATTGGCTTTTTGGCTATTAATTCGTACTGGAAATAACCTACAGTGTTATGCACTGCAACTATTGAAGGAAGGTGGGCGAAGTATAAAGCACAGTTTTGACTTTGGCAATTAATAGAAGGAGTTTACAGATCGTTTTTGCTACGAAAAGGTAGTGGTTTGCATTCGGATTATTGGTAGTCACGGTCGAGTTGTCAGACACTATTTACAACAATAAAAATTCACGTTTGTTAAAAATCGTTGCTGAAGGAAGGCTAAGCAGAGGTAGTGATCCGGGGGCAAAAGATTAAACTCAAAAGGCTAAATAAACTAGCTCAGTACAAATGCTATAATGCATTAAAATAAGTTAAGTTTCTCAGCAGAGAAGGGCGATTGAGAAAAGATGGACATTTTTCATGGTATTTGTGATCATTCAAACAGAATAAAAAATATCGTACGAAGTCTGTATCCAACATATATGGGAGGTTAAGTACCTTAAAGGAAGCCCCTCCTAAAACACAACTAAGCTAGTGTATAATGGCTTTATGCCAGCCATAAAATAAAAAGAAGTAATTACAAATGTACATCGATTTTGAAGCTACGACGACCAGAAGTGTAAGCGCTACGGCCCAGTTTGGTGACTTTTTCTTAAGGATGCTGTGGACGAACCAGAATGAATTTTAATGTTCTGTTTTCGCAGAAGTGTAGTTCCAGTGTGTGGCTATTAAGGGCTTCTAAGTTTGGTCGTTTCTGATCGTTGCTTCATGTAGAACTTCACGCTCAAAGATGAGGTCTTTGGCGGGCAGGGAGACCTGAAGTGTGGAGCTTCAGCAAAACTGAGTGTTTCCCCGAGGTTTTTGATTTTTGGAGTCCGGGTAGCTTCTCCAATCATCTTGAAGCACCATCCAATCATACTACCATGCCGGGCAGAAGGTAGTAGTTGTTATGAACTTCACAGAACTAGTTTGACTTTTTGAAAATTTAACGTTTAGGACAAGATATTCTAAATTTTATAGTTTAAAACTTTAAATTCGACTAGGCAATTTTCGCGATATGTAGAGAGTTAGGCCATCCGCATTCTTGACCAAACCTTTCTGCATACTTAAGTGTTTAGGGACCACTTCCTAAAAACCCTTTTTCAAATATTAGCCACAGCGCTATTATTTATTTTTATTTTAACTAACTGGGTTAATCTAAAAACTTCACCAAAATCACGTAAGGTATTACTGAAACAGTTAGGCCTTCTAGATAGAACTCTGATACTTACAGGTGGTAGGGTGTATTTATTGATTACTGTAAAAACTAAAAGCTACTTGTTTTTTAAGTAACGTTCATGGATTTGAACATTTAAGACTTTGATACTTTTCAAAATTTGATGTAAACAAAAACTGTGTTTGCAACCGCCAATGTTTTAACTTAAAACACTTGAAGTTTATTTAAACTTGCCTTGCTTTAATTGTAA
Organism: Lithobius niger; assembly: GCA_023313725.1. NCBI lineage: Eukaryota > Metazoa > Arthropoda > Chilopoda > Lithobiomorpha > Lithobiidae > Lithobius > Lithobius niger. The sequence goes on along the minus strand of JAHWFP010116133.1, from coordinate 69,846 downwards.
AGCCTTCGAAGTTTACTGAACTATTTTTGTAAAGAGTCCAATGTAAATATTTTTGCATTTCATGTTTTATTAAAAACCACCAAGAGTTTTTATTTAACACTTGACTTCGTTTGATTAGTAGCTAGTTTAAGGTTACGCAAAAGTCAAAACAGTCACCGTCATTACTTTAACTACGCCGGAAGAGTACACCAGATGTCGGGGTTAGACTGAAAGCACCTTTAACAGGCAGTTAGAGCCGCTACAATTAATTTTATATTATTGATTTCTTCTGTTCCCATTTAATAACATATAATATTCATATTTATTTTAAACTTGAGCTGAGGGTTACAATATGACTAAGCCATTATTTACTGCTGAAATATGATTGACGACCTTGTTTTTAGAGCTCCATTCAGCTGTACATCGTTTGTAATCCTGGCCTAGTGTTAAAACATAACTTAAGTTGGAGATTAGAAAACTATTCATTTCAAGGACAATAATGTTGAAGAGAAGAAATAAACCTTTGTGGTTGTGGGTCATGTAACAGACTATGAAAATAACTTCATCTATGTTAATAATAATAATAAGTTTGTTGCAAACGCAACCGGAATGGCAAGGACCTGGTGGTCACTAACTGCCATCCAAAGTTAAAACAAAAAATTTAAATTGCAAAAGTTGAAGATTTTAAAAGTTTAAAATGAAGATGATAGCGTGGCGATAGAGGAAGGGTAGATGGTATTGGGTTGGGGTCACGAATGCCTTACCACCAAGGTTAGACCTACCAGGGACACAATGATCCCCGATGGCATCGTCAAACGTGAAGGACAAGTGAGGGGGAAAGCCGTGCCATTGTCAATGTGTCTAAAATAAAAAAAAATAAAAATGCATCGTAGTTAAAACTTGGCCTAAACCAATTGTCAATCTTAATATAAAAACAAATAACAAAAAACAAACATTTATTGGCTCGTATAAGGGCGAAAGGGAAAAGCAAGGGCTCGTTGGAGACTGCTTATAGTAAAACGAAATTAAAAAGTGAGGATGAGAATGTAGATTTTAAAATGTGAGGATGAAGGTGGTGGTTTTAAGGAAAAGCTGGGCAATGTTCATGTTATTTTCCCAATCCCAAGTTACTGTTAAAGATAGCTACTTAGTTTGGATTATTTAGGACACAGTTGTTGCCTGGTCACTGGTCTACCCCTACTTATTGTTAAAAGTACTACTGTAGCTAAAAAAAAATGTAGCTATGTGATAGACAACTTTATATGATGCTCTTAGTTAATTTTGTAGTAGAAAAACGAAGATTAAGGGGTGGGCGTTAGCTCTATTATTTCATGATTTTGACCTTAAAGCATTTTAGAGGGTAGGAAGTTAGCGCCAACTGGGCATTTAATACACGATTTACGGTAAATGTATGGTAACCCTAATGGAAAATTAGGGCTTAAAATTAGTTTCTAGTTGCTGTGAAAATATATGTTACCAACTTTAAGCCTTCTCCTCTTAATGCTGTTTTGATTTAGAGAAAATAATTCGAAGATATCCATCTGCGTCGCTAACCTACTGCGCAGCCTCCATCATATATATACTGGAACGGAGCGGTTTGGCTCATCGTTACCGTCTCCTAACCATGCTCCGCAGAACCGTTGGCGTCCTGCTTGGGAACGGGACACCGCTTGAATTGGATAAAGATCCACCACCTCTGCGGCCTGGACGTGAGAACTACTTCTTCCGTTCTACTGGGGAAGGCACAGCCAACTCACGCAATTTCGACACATGTCCCCAGTCTGTGTTCTTAACTGCGGACGCAAAAATGGACTTTGGTTCTGCACCGTTCCTGCCCCGGCGGGCCGTTGTTCCAGTATTTGTGCTCCGAGACAACGATTGGTTGCTCCGCCTTGGTTTATGCGCTGCCTCCCAGACGTACATTTTAAACACTGCAGCAGCCAACTCCCTCTGTGAACGATTGTATGCCGATCGTCCGCCAGCGGATACGCGCCAATTTGCCCTCCTCATTAACCAGGTTTTTCGTAAAGCCTGTTTCGCTACATATCACGCCACAAACTGGTTCATTCGAGCGCTGTTGAACTCAACTTTACTCCTTAGGAAGAATGCCCTCAACACCGCTCCGAACTTGCATGATTCTACTCGGCACATTCTTAGGAATCAACCCATTCATGAGTTCCGAGGATTGATTCCCAAAGTTGCTCCACACCTCGGTATTTCTCGCAAGCCTAAACCTAATAACGCTCGTCCTGCTTGTCGTCTGCGCTCCGCTTCCCAAACAAGCCCCGATCCGCCCAAGGAGGAGTGGGCTACCTCCAAACCATCTAATCCATCTCCGTCGTCCTTGCCTCGATCCCAGTCATCCTATCGTTCCCGAAACGAGGGCCGCGGACGGTCACTTGACCGCTCCTCCACTCCCGACAGACGACAACGTCGAGCATATCCCGATCCCCATCCCCGATCCCGTCAAAGCATAATGGCGTTCCATTACAACCAACCCTTCGATCCTCTCCATTATCCGCGACGGATTTCTCCCAAAATTTCTTCATTCCCCTCCCTTGCGAAGTCCACCTTGGGAGATGGAAAGTCCACCATCCGCTCCACTCCGCGAAGAAATTTATGCTCTCCTTCAAAAAGAAGCAAGCCGATTGATCCCAGGACCAGTTCAACAAGATGCTACAGCAGTATTTTCCTCTGCCCCAAGAAATCAGGGCGCTGTCGCCTTATTTTCAACTTATGACCCCTCAATCAATACATCCGCAATCCTCACTTCCAAATGGAGACAACCGCCTACATTCGAAATTCATTGCTCCCTCACGACGGGACGATTTCTTTAGATCTAGCGAAGGCATATCTTCACATTCCACTTCATGCCTCTGTCCGGCACCTCTTTATCTACGACGGTTCCGTTTACGAACTTTGCCTTCCGTTTGGTCTAAACACCGCTCCTCGAATATTCACCCTTGTCCTCTGTCCAGTGCTAGCCCACCTTCATCAACAAGGCATCCTAATCCACGCCTTTCTCGACGACTGTCTCCTGCCCCATCAAGACCGCTCCACACTAGTAACCAACCTTTCCATCGTTCTGTCTCTTTTGTACCAGCTCGGCTTTGGTATCAACCTTCCAAAGTCTCGTTTACAGCCGGCCCTAGCCTTCACGTTCCTCGGAGTGTTCTTCAATCTAGTCCACGTGACAGTCATGCCATCCCCGGAGAGGGTCACCCCAAAGCACCGCTCCTCCACTCGCTCCTTTCTCCGCCTCAGCCATTTAACTCGCTAAGCTGTTTTCTTTACCGCCCTAGCCGCCCGCCTCTGCTGCGGCGAACTACAGGGTCTTCCGCCACTGCAACCGACTGTTTCTTTTTAAACGATTATGCCGTGGTCACTCTGACCCCCAGAGCAACATTTCGTGCCAAGACTAAAAAATCCGGCGAAAGGACAGACCATTTATCATTCCTCACTTTCAAACATTCTAGGTGATGATCAAGAACGTGCCTTATGCCCTGTACGAGCCCTCCGCTTTTATCTCAAGGCATCCAAACCTATCCGACGACGACGGACTCAGTTGTTTATACCCTTCACCACTAAAGTTGGTGTTACCTCAACTCGCATGATCACCACTTGGCTAAAGTCTGTCATTTCTCCAGGCTTATGATGCCCTTGACATTAGCGGTGCGGCACAAGGCATTCGAGTTGCCGCCCATGAGCTGCGAGCAACCTCTTTCTTGGACACATTACGGTAACATCCGTGTCACTGAGATTATGGATGCTGTATCCTGGCGCAGCCCTACTGTTTTCACTTCTCACTACCTTCGTGATATGTCACACCATGCTGACGGATTGTAGCGAATCTGGCCTTTTGTTGCGTCCCGACACATACTCTAAACCCCCTTACACACTTCCCGGCCTGTTTCTGTGTGGGGAACCGCTCGCTACCCTGAGGGGGCTTTGTCTGATGGCGCCCGCTGCCTTGACAAAGTCTGTGGACTGCTTAAAGTAGGTAATGTATTTTTTCATGGCAACTAGAAACTCCAAAATACCAGTATTACCTGGTTGATTTTGGTTTCTATCGCCTTTTGAAAATATACATTACCTTCTTCCCACCCTCCTCCCCTCTTGCCTCCATCAGGGCACAATAGAGGATCGAAAAGATGAGCCAAACCGCTCCATTTGAGTTTATATATGATAGAGGCTGCGCAGTAGGATATGCAGTAGGGTAGTGACGCGGATGGATATCTTCGAATTATTTTCTCTAAATCAAAACAGCTTTAAGAGAAGGAGAATGCTTAAAGTAGGTAATGTATATTTTCAAAAGGCAATAGAAGCCAAAATCAACCAGGTAATACTGGTATTTTGGAGTTTTTGTATGCCGACAAAAATATTTATTACCTGGAATTTTCACATTCTTTTTCTCCTGTGCTGTTTCATCTAGAGATTAAAGTTCTGGAGCCCGCAATTCTCGCTACCCACTGCGCATCTGTTCTGTGCATCCTCCATTTATAAAAGCTGTAGGCGACCGCAGAATCATCTTTTCTTCTCTACGTCTTGACTTATTCGGACGTGCTGTTGCTTCGCTCCGGAGAAGGTCAAAATACCATGGTCAGAGCTACAGCGATTCCTTTTCTCTTCCGCTTCGAACATTCTTCATGCCTCGTGCTAAGGGCACACCACCCCCATGTTCTGCCGAAAATTTGGTGGACGATCTATCCCCTCCCGTCCCGGTGTTTTCTACCTTGTCTGCAACTGTCCTCTGTCGTCAAAAGATAATAAACCTGTTCAAACCAATTATAGTAAGAGTCGATTTGATTTCTCTTGCTAATTCAGTGATCGATATGGCTGCTCATTGCCTAACATCAGTGAATAATTAATTAATCCTCCTTAAAGAATGCAATCCAAATGATTTCTTGGCCGCGGTTCCGTGGTGCGTAAGCAACCCGTAAAACTAGCGGTCATTTGCGTTACTAGCTTTTGATCAGCTTTGATGGCATAGTGTGATGGCGCACATCTTCTTACTTAAAGGAATACTAAACCCTCCAACAATGAAGTTTTTTATCGATAGTTTAGATACTGGAATTAATGTTAACAGGTATCCGACATCAATGGGTATCAGTGTTTAAGCCGTACGAATTTTTAAACTACCTGATTTGAGCAGACAATGCACAAGCTCTGGAGAAAATCCCGTTTGAACCACCACGCGTCGTGACGTCATTACTTTTATGGCGCCTTCCACCTGTCTGCGTGACCTGCGCGTGCGCCAGAAACAAAACGGTATCGCCTGGGACTCAAGTAGTGCGGGCATTTCTGGCATCTACACCACAACAGGTCATCGCTGGCGGGATCCCACTGGTCTTCTGGCTTCTTTGGTGTCTTCTTAGCGATCTCGCATCTTTTTGCCTTCTGTTTACCACTTGCAACAAGTTCAAACTGATAAGGCTGCAACGAATTGACAGCGACAGCGTTGTTGGTAGCCATGTTTGTTTACAAGCAGAGAGTGGTCGCGCGCGCTGCACGATGGGAAGGATGCGCTCCCCACTTCCGTTATGGTTTTGACGTCACGCTGCTTCACGAAACCTCCATCGCCGCTAGCTCTCGTGGTGCTACGTTTGGTTGGGTGTCTTAAAAAACGCACTTAATTTAATTTATTACGACATAAGTAAGAAGGTAAGCGACATTTTATAAGTTTTGAAGTGGTTTTTAGGGTCTTGGCTATCATTAAAAAAATTGGAAAAGTGAGGGTTTAAAGTCGAATCCATTACGATTCTTCATCGGTTTCATTTTTAACTGGAAGAATAATAGTGAATTGAATCAGAGTTCAAAATATTAATTACCGTTTGCAGTTTACTGGCAGGGGAGTGCCTTGTTGGGCTCCAAACCGTTTGGTCTTGGCGTTTTCAAAATTTCATTTATTGACAGCGGACGTTGCCATACGGCCCGACTGATACCTGTGTAACGGGACGCGGATGCTACGACAGGAGAGGTGCTTGTAGCATCGCCCGACGCTGGTGAAACTGGGTCTAACTTCCTATCGTTCTAACTTAGTTTTGGTACTATTGCTTTAAAACAGCACAACTGCTACAGCCCGGCGTAGGGAATGGAGCACTGAGGTCCTAATCTCGGCCTATCTAACGATAAAAAGCGGGTATCGCTGCCACCAAGGTGGGAAAACTAGCTAAGCTAAATTTGAGGGAATTGTCTTAAATCTTAACGTCTAGTTTCACCAAATAATAACTTGTTTGGCGTTTAAAACTCCTGGTTTTATTTTAATTAAGTCAAACATGAAAAAGTAGCACTTCACATTTTAAGTTATTTACACATCAGTAACTTAGTTTTAGACTAAAACTACACTGGGAATTTTACATTAAAATTCAAACGTACATACAAGAACTTGGATTGAGTTCAAAAGTAAATTACATCAATTTCAAATAGAAAAGGTGACTTTGTGTAGGCAACGGGGATTTCGCAAAAGAGCCCTCTAAATTATAAACAACCGCAGCTGAACTATAATAGTAGACCTGACCTGACGTTATGTTTCGAGTAGTGCTCCCACTAAATCAAACCGTCCCCATCGGAATTCTAGTTAGAAATGGGATGTACCCTCCATGAAGTGCTTTTGCTTCTGCAAATCTAACAGACCCAATGGCCTTTGTTTACATTAAAATTACATCTAATGCAAACGGTGAAAAAAAAGCTGTTTTTTAGAAAGGGACCGTGAACCCTTACGTTATGGCCGTTAACGTTCTAAATGCCGATGGCTTAACGAACCATAAGTTACTTTCAAGACTAGGGGTTAATTTAAATTAAACTATAAATTTTGAAATAAGAGTCCAAAAGTTAAACTTCTAATCTAAACTAAGTTACATACGAACCAACTACCTTTGCCCGGCATGGCAACGTTCGGACTGCGGCATCTCCACTCCCGACCGGCGTAGCTACCTCTAGCCTTGAGATTTCTGAGCTGTGCTGAGGAACTCTCTTGCAGTCTGGTTTTATAGCTGCTGCCTGGCAGCAAGGAGGAGGGTTAGCGTGGACCTATAGGAGAGCGACCCGGGGGCTCCACGCCCCCCCACAAGCTCTTGGAGGGAGTAGAAACTGACCCAAACCGGCCGAGCTGTCACTACCGGAAGTTGGCATGACGGCGCGGACGGGCAGGGTAGCTGAGAGCTCTGACTGGATGGGAAATTGAATACAGCATTTTTGTTGGAGGGGAATTGGTGCAGCTGTATCAACAAAGGATTTTTGCGTTAGAGGCCTGGCTTTGGAAGTGCAGTTGAGTTTAAAATTCATAACAACGTGATTTTTAGGCCTATAAAAATTGAAACTACGATATTACGTATCGCAACTATTGAAGGAAGGGGGGGGGGGGGGAACGAAGTATGCTCAGTTTAAACAATCGGATTGTGATTTAATTGAAAGAAAGGCTATTATTGTTTACTTTGGGTAGGTAGCCACGTCGGAGAGGAGTGGTTGAAGATGCCTAAACAAAATAAACATTAAATAAACACTGGGTCCGGCAAAATCAACAAACATAAATTTCCGAGCTCCGGTAGGGTTCATGGCAAAAATTTTACGTTACGCAAATGCATTTAGAGTGCCTAAATAAAAGATTAAATATACCAGCTTGGGTTTGGTTTGAATAAAAATATATTAGGTTAGTTTTCAAGAGTTTGCAGGAGCAGACAAGTGAATTTTAGCGTCGGCCATTTTTCATGAATAACCAAAGTCGTTACCGTAATTATAAATAAAAAATATCGTTCAAGTGTATCTGTACAAGGTTATGAGGTTTAGTACCTTCGCAGAGGATGCCCCTTTTAGTAAACACTAAGCTGATGTGTTTGGCTTTATGCCTGAAAGAAATAAATTACAAAATGTACAGTTGTTGGAGCGGGAGCGCCAAGAAAAAAAAAATGTTTTCGAAAAATTAAGTTTTTCGAATTTCAACCCTCAGGTTTTTGGTCGGTGGTGTTGAGGTGTCCTCACCACGAATGTCTAATACAAGACCACGTTTACACCTGATAACTCTGGCCAATAACTTTTAACAAAGTTATTGGGCATAAATAGTTTTACGAATTCGCTCCCCCCTCCGTCCCCTGAAAAAAAACACAAATGTAACATACAGTAGAAGTAGTCATGAACGATTATCCAAACAAGTAGCCAAAGTCTACGTTAATTTCGCATTCCGGCCTTATACTATATAACTTTGTTGTCCAGTTGTTTCATAAACATCAGTAGGGCCACGTGTCATCGTCAAGAACCTAGAATAATTTCATTGAACGCTCTATGTGATTGCCAGCCATTGGTCGGTTGGTGGTGACGTCAGCCTCTGACGAGGGCTACATAGTTACAAGCCATAGGTCGAAGGATGGATGACGTCATTCGGCTGAAGTAAAAATTACGAACTTCGTACGTTTGCTGAGAACGAAAATCTTTGATTCTCTCTAGTGGAGGATTTCTCTGATGGATTCCTCACATTTTCGAACTTAGACCTAGAAATGTGCCGTAAATTCTGTGTGCAAAATTTGACAGAAATCAGATAATTTGTTAAAACGTTATAGCGCGAACATACACACACCCAGACAGACAGACTGACAGGCAGGCAGACAAACCGTTTGCATAAGAGTCTAAATCGACTCTAATAAGGACCCCTCTTCTGTTGCACCTACAGCGATCGACAAAGCAACACTGGAAACGGCCACAACGTCCCCGATCCCGTGTGGACGGAACAACTTTCACTGGATCTTCGGTCACTCCAATTTGACCTTTTCAAGGCCAAGCAGGCCTACGCCCGACTCGCACTAAAGGTAAAGACTAAGGGCCTTGCCGACAGCAAACGACCTTCTCACCCCGCCGAGGTTCCTCTTGACCTTTCTTCTCGATCTTCATGATGGTCGTCAAGACCGCCTCCGATCACTATGACCAACCCTGCAAACGAACCGCTTTCCAGAGTCACAGTTCACAAGTTGATGAACACTGCCTTCCGCTTCTTTAGGCGCAAGCAGCCGGCTTCTCCAATACACCCACAACCAACCCAGTATACTCAGGATTGGGTACATGCTGCTTGTTCTTCCACCAAACGACAGCGGACATCCCTTGTCCCTGGGTCGTCTCAGTCACCTGGGTGCACCAGTCGTGCATCCCCTGCATCTCGCCCACCTTCGGCTTTCCAACCCATCATGATTCCTGACACCGATGACTTGTGACCCAGCACCTCATGACTTTGACCAACAATCGGTCGTTACTGATAACTCGACTCTCCACACACTCACTTTGCCTCATCATTCGCAGATGACCCTGATCTGTCTGAGGTCCTACTACCCGACCTTCTTAAAACAGTCAAGGCCATTATTCCCGACTGCTTTCCGTACAAGCCTTCCCCATAACAATAGATTCCAACAAAAACTGCGGTCTTTTAAGTGGATTTGGCTTCGGTTTCCACGACCGCCTAACTTGCCAACAGCCAGTGCTTTATTTAAAAAAAATTCACACTAAAACCACAAAACGAACATATAGCAAATTGTTCACTGAATTTTCGGCGAAAAATCGTTCACCTTCGTCGGATTGTTACAACAGCGACATCAGGGCCGTAGGAAGCAAATTAAAAGTGGTACGGCCAACCAAATCAGCTAGGGGGTCTGGGGAAGCACTGTGAAATTCCCACAGCATGGTCCCGGGCAGACCGACGAAAGTTAAGGCAATTTCTGGTGCTGTAGTGTCTTATCTGGCTCTGACAGCCACGTTTTAAACATATGTTTATGGTTTTCCTTTTTAGTTAAAACGTAGACTACAGCTAGCAGGGGTGGATCTGGGACTTTATGGTGTGTGGGGGTGAATTTTTTTTTTCTTTGCTTTTTGTAGTTCGCTCCACCGACTGGGGTTTATTTCTAGTCCGATAGTGACTTTTTAATTGGTGCTCTCCCTCCAAACACCCCCCCCCCCCCCCCAATTACGACACCATGAAGCTACTTTGTGCTATTAAGTGTAACATTTTGATCGGAAGAGGGCAAATTGTTGTAGCCAAATTACGTGAGGTCGGTTTGAGCCCCAGTCGGGTCGGGGTAGTGGGCTTTTATTTATTTCTCAGATTAGTGTATCTTGTATCCTAGCAAAACCAGTCTTTAATGCAGCCTGTTTGCTTTTTTTACCCTTTATCTTACGATCTATTTTTGATTTAAATCAGTTTATTTTAGAACCTTACCCTATGTACGTAGCATGTAATAATTCGTCTCCCCCCCCCCTTATGTATGTAGGCAATGTTTCCTATTCCGTTATTAGTGATTTAACAAAACTGACTTTTGAGAAAGTTATAATCGGTTGGCTGCTGTGTTGGACTTTCTTCAAAATTTGGTGTTGACCACTTGCTGAAGCTTGCTTTACCGTTTCTTTTACTTCTTTTCCCCCCAAACCCCTTCTCTTGGTTACGCTCATTGTCCTTAGTAGGGTGCGGGGAAAGTAGAAGATGCACTACGTGATGTTATATTATAAGTTGCATGGTTTATGCTAGCGGGACAGAAGCTGCTCATTAAAGCTCGGCAGGGAAGCCACGCTCGTTTTACAGGGCGTCTTCAAAAGTTTGACGACAGCAGACGCGTTGTGTCTGTTTAGATATATGGTATTTAAAATTTGAGTGACGAAAAGTGGTACGGCAAATGCGCACCAGCCGTACCGCTTCCTACGGCCATGAGCGACATATAACAACATCGATAAACTGCTACATCCAGAGCTTACAGAAAAGCGAAACCGGAAGTGGCTCTCCCCAATCCAGAGAGCTGTACAGCTCAATGGTAACTCGTCCATCATGACCTAGTGTGAGAAATGTGACCGCTCTTTTTTTAAAAAAAAACTGTGACACTCTGGAGAAGGTGAACGATTTTTCGCTGAAAATTCAGTGAACAATTTGCTATATGTTCGTTTTGTGGTTTTAGTGTGAATTTTTTTTAAATAATGTCATTCAATAACCACTGTAATCGCCGTTTGCCGGTTTTTACGATGTGGAGCCAGTGCTTGGACAATCCACGACGCTCCTGACAGCCCTCCTTTGCAACGGTGGTCTGCTTCTGGGGAAAGATTACCCCTTAGAACTCTAAAAAGATCCGCCTCCTCCACGACCAGGCCGTGAAGCTTCGTTTATTTCGCCCAACTGGTGATGGGACCGCTAACCCCAGGAATTTCGACACTTGTCCTCGCTTAGAGTTTCTGACTCGATTTTCCATTGTCCAAAGAAAACTGCGAATTTCAGGCTAATCTTCAACCTGCAACCACTGAACCTGTATATTCCGAGCGACCATTTCAAAATTAAAACAGTGGATCCAATCCGCCATTCCCTGCGCTTGGGCAATTGGACGATTTCTATTGATCTCAAGGACACATACCTACACATTCCCCTTCATGCATCTGTCCAGTACCTCTTCCGATTTATTTACGACAACACGGTCTATGAATTCTTCGGTCTTCCTTTTGGCCTCAACGCAGCTCCGTGCATTTTCAGGACCGTCCTGAAGCTAGTGCTGACAGCCCTGCATCAACGACAGATTGAAGCCTTCCTCGACAACTGGCTTCTTCGTTATTGGGACAAAACTCAACTAATTCGCAACCGCGAGCTCACCATTAGTCTGCTTTCCGCTTGGGTTTTGGCATCATTGTCCAGAAATTCGACCTCATCTCGGCGACCATAATGCCCTCTCCAGACAGGACCTTCGACCTTCTGAAGAAACTCGGGCGTTTCCTCCACCTAGATGTTTACAGCCTCCCGGACCTAAATTCTGTCATTTGGAACACTCGACTCCTTTAGACTAGGCCAATTTTCAGAAAAATGCACTGCAAGAAGCATTTCGTATAACAGTTTGGCATCAGGTGTTTTTGAGGTATCCATAATTCAAGATGGCTGCATTTAAAAAAAAAAAAACTTGCTGTTATCAAATCAAGGAATATTACGCTAGAAATTTTAGTAGTTGATGTTTTTAGGGTGTTTTGACCTCAGTGAGTTCAAAAATACATGCTGCCAGCTCAAAAAATGACCAGAAGTATGTAATCCAAGATGGCGGCCAAAATGGCAGCTTATTTTAAAAGCTAGCTGTTATGAAGGAATATTCCGGCAAAAATCAGCGTTAAAAGTTGGTTACCATTGTACCCGACCAAGCAGGCCCAAAAAATTCTGTTTAGATATTATGTAATTGTCATTTTTATTACAGCGCTTCTCGAGTTTGTCGTGATGTGAATGCAGTTGTAATAGTCAGGGAGCAGTTGTAGGAAATTTAGAGCTATTGTGCACAATTTGCCAACTTTTATTTTTCACTTATAATAGCATTTTATTGCTCTGAAAAGAGCAAAACGGCAAGTTAAGGGTTCCTTGGGGGACCACTAACAACTTACCGTAAAAGTTACATAATTAAAAACATGGTAGGTAAAAAAAGAATCATATCAAGAGATACATCGTCTAACCAATAAAAACAGTTTGATAAATACGAGTCTTTGATAGGTGGCCAATTTAGGATTGCGTTTAAAAAGATTAGTTGGGAAAGGAGAAGGATGAAAACTTCAGGGACAATTATAGGGACGGAGTAGGTGTGCCTTTAAGCACCGCCCGTTCAACAATTTCTTTAAAATACTAAGTGATGAGGCTGAGACAATGCTATTACTGAAGGAATTCCACACTAGGGTGACTCTTACAGCGAAGAAGAATTTCCTACAGTTAAGATTAAATCTGGGGAACACAAGCTTAAATCGGTGGTGTAAAGAAGGCAGGGTTCTTCACTCGATTTGAGAGGCGACCTCGACTCAAACCATCAAAATTCTTAGGGAATTTCGCTCGGGGAATTTTCGGTCCTATGATTAGGACCAATAACTCTCTGTTACCCGTATTAGGCCAGTAGTACATGGGTGCTGTTTCCGCAAAAGTAAAACCGCCACCCAGACTAGAAACTTACGGATCAAAACCATCTTGATGTCGGTGAGGCTACAAGCAGCTCGACAGTCGTAACTTCGGCTGGTACACTGGCCCCTAGTTCTCGTCTCAGTACTAATTTCAAAGAAGGGTAGCTCAAGCGGCAGCAAGCAATGTATAATTTTGTGAGTTAAAATTAAATCTGCCTTGAGTCTGCGCAGTTGAAGTGTGTGTAATTTAAAGAATTTCAAACGTTCGGTATACGGCTTCTTACTCAAACCGGGAAGGGATTTTGTGTATCGCCTCTGGACCGATTCAATGTGATCGATATCCTTTAGAAGGCTCGGCGACCAGACCTGGCATGCATACTCGAGAATTCGGCAGATGTATTGAAACCTTATTTTTGGTGCTTAACCCAGTAACACTTTTAACGACTCTGAGGAAGGCAGTTCCCATTAAGAAAAGGCTAGCTTTAAACTTTCCCCTCCCCTATAATCCTCACCACAGAGCCGATGCATAAATTCTGGTGACCAAGGTGAACAAATTCAACCAAATTAACAAACAAAATATACATTTATTCAGTGAATAACAACCAGGCAGGGTACTCCAAAATTCAATGTTAAATTTGTTGATCTAATCCAACTTAGACCAGTTCTATATAAATTCACAAACACTGACCAAGGTCTAAATTTCTAATTAACAAGCCCAAAAATATTTCAACCCAAAATTTAAATTTCTTTACAATCTCCTTAGTCAATGAATAACCTCGAATATTTACAGCATGCCCATATATACATTTAATTCCCTACCCCACATATAAATAGAAAATAAATAACCAATACTAGGAAAATATACTCCACCGGTAAGTCAGTGTTGTAGTAGGCCTAGCCTACCTCCAAAACTTTCTCTAGTTTAAAGCCTGTTCCTCTGAACCATAAACTATTTTACCACAAGTAGGCTACTACAAAAAAGGTAACACGGAACCTAGGCATATCTCACCCTTTTTCCCGTTTCCAAATGTTAACCAACAGGAAAGCCTGTTCACACTTAATTATTCAAGCCAGGATAAATAATTCTATCAAGCTCATTTAATTCCATAAAGCTCACAAGGAGCGTTAACCACAAGCTTAACGTAACTTAGGTAAGTTAATTCCTGCTGCATGAATACTGACGTGAGTAAACCCTAGTTATCAATCCACACATCACGCACTAAACCAATACACTCAAAAAAAAATAATAAACACTTTGCAAAAACCTAAACGACAGTGTGGCGGCCCAACCCCAAATTTGTAGAAAGAGTCTCGCGAGTTTCAGTTATTGTTACCCATAGAGGACCACAGTACAACGACTACGCAAAATGGAACACGCTCTCCAGCAGCGACCATAATTCACAAATTTCTCTCACGAATATATGAACACTGTAGTGGAATAGCACGGCCTTAGTTACTCACGGTACGAAGACACATTGGAGTGGACCAAACAAACAGGCATGGGACCGAAGTGAATTGGACGTCTCGTATATCGCTCAAACATTTTTCCTGTTACCGCCAACATCAACAAACGCTTGCTATGCAGTATTACGAAGGACAGGCCTGCTTCATGGCGTTCAAGCCGACGTCTGGACTTCACCAACAGACGACCGACGGAAATTGACTGTCCCTATCTACCGGGAAACAGGAGCCACGGGCGGGCCCTGAAATTATCTTGTACTGACTTCTTTTTTCTACATGGTGGTTTCCAAACAAGACAATTCGCCACACAGTCAAAGGTAACGCAGAGAGTGAACAGACGCTTCACATGGTCGTGGGTTAGTTGAAACTCGAGGGGAAAACACCACGTGGCACACCAGCCAATCCAGAGCACGCCACACCGACACCACCACTGTCATAAGAAAACTAACCCTAACTAAATAAACACAATGAGTACAAAAACCTATCAAAACGAGAACATAACATTACAGTAAATTTTAAAACGGAAAAAAAACTCGCAACGGAAAAATATTCACGCAAGAACAGATTGCAAAACCTAATTTCCAAAAGGCAATCAATTCAAGAAAGCGAAAATCCCCACACTCACTCACACATGCGAAAATCCCCACACTTACTCACACATGCGAAAATCCCCACAGTGGGGGTGGCATCTTCAAATAGTTAGCGTTTCTCACGCTACATACACTCTCCCTTCCGAAAAGAAGTGTCCCCACTTCGTTTACACCCTTTTTAGGATATCGACAATCGCCTGACGAAATCTAGCCTGAGTGTTACCCCGTGGTCTCAACCTCCTTCTCCGGTTTGAGTCCTCGTCCTCCCCATCATCCGGCCAAGATACACCTTGCTGAACATCAGCTTGAATCTGAGGGGTTCTTTCTCCCACTGGAAGAACGGCATGTCGCTGTTCCGGGGTAGCTGCCTCATTAAACAATTTAAGCTCAGAGACATGAAAAGTCCCAGTCATTTCAGTTTGCCGACCCACATCCCAAAGTTTGCAGGTTAATGAGAAAAACCTTACACACCCTATAAGGGCCTTGCCATTTAGACGCAAGCTTTGCCATGAAACCCACAACTTGAGAAGACTGAAATTGACTCCTCTTCAGAACCAAGTCGTCCACCTTGTACGATACGTCACGATGACGAGCATCGTAAGCCTCCTTATTCTTCTCGTGCTGAAGCTGAATCGCATCCTGTGCAGACTTTATTGCATTCCTGGTCCTGCGAGCCACCTCCACTGCCCAAAGGTCAGCATTAGTGTCCGTTTCCAGTTCCGTAACGGGATCGGCAGGCGAACGCATTTCTCTACCATACATCAAGTATGAGGGAGTATGCCCTGTACTTTCTGACACCGCAGTACGCAAAGCCATGCAAACATACTGCAAGTTCCGGTCCCATTCACGATGATCCTCGTGAAGACTCACTGCTATCATGCCTTTGACCGTCTTTATGGTGCGTTCTGCCAAGTTTGCTTGCGGATGATAGAATGAGGTGAATACCTGTTTCACGCCAAAGAGGCGACAGACCCATTTAACCACGCGCGCCACAAACTGGCGTCCATTGTCGGACAAGATAAACTTCGGAACGCCATACCGAGGGATAACTTCACCAACCAGAACCTTGGCAACAGCCAACGCCGTCGCCTTTTTCAGAGGATACAACTTGGGCCACTTTGTGAGGTGGTCTGTTATCACCAAAAGGTGAGTGTTGCCACTTTTCGAACGAGGATAAGGCCCTGCTAAATCCACACAAAGGATATCCCATGGTTTGGTGAGGGTGTTAGAACTACCCATCAAGCCCTTGGGAAGCTGTGTTTCTCCCTTAAAGAGTTGACACCTCCGACAGCTCCGTACATACGCAGCCACATCTCGTGACATTCCCAACCAAGAATAGGATTGCTGGATCTTCCGTAATGTTCCGTAAGAACTCCCTAGTGACAACCTACTACGGAATAGTGGTAAACTGCCAAAAGACGGTTTCTCAAAGATTTAGGTACCAGGATGCAAAAGCGATCCTCACTATCTTTGGTTTTGACGATGCGACCAAGAACTCCACTTCTAAGTTCCACACCCTTCAACAACTTGTTGACTTGCCTACCCAGTTTGCCAGGGGGACATTTCTCGCCATCCTGCAGTATGCGGAGCGCATAACCCATTTCAACGTCCAGAAGCTGAGCACTACCGATCTCATCAAGATCCGGCATCACTACGTTCCTAACCAAAGCCGCTAGGACTACAGCTGAGCTCTCTTCGAATGCAGGGGACCTAGAGAGGGAATCTGCCACAAGATTCCCTTTCCCCGGGTGATACACGACTGAGAAATCAAAGGGTTGAAGACGCATAACCCAGCGAGCCAGGCGTCCAGTGGGATCCTTAGCCACCTTGAGCCACTGAAGACTCTTCTGATCAGTGTACACCGTGAAATGACCAACTTCCAGATAAGGACGGAACTTTTCGACTGCCCAAACGATAGCCAAAAATACCCGCTGAACAGTGGAGTATTTCCTCTCAATAGCCGACAAGGCCCTGCTTGCGTAATGAATGGTAGCCAGTCCTTTACCTTTGGACGGATCCTGCTGAAGGAGCACGGCCCCAATTCCTACCGCACTCGCATTCTTCACATTCCTGAGTCCAGATCCAACGATGACCGGAGTCCAAAAGACGGTTCAGAGGTTCCGATATGTGAGAGTACCCACGGACAAATCTCCTATAATAGGAGGTGAGACCCAAGAACTGACGTACCTGCTTCACTGTACGTGGAGGAGGCATTGACTTGACTGCTTCAACCTTTTCGGGGTTAACCCTGACACCACTGGCCGAAATGATGGTACCCAATACCTTTGTCTCCGGTTGGCAAACCTGGACCTTATCCATGTTTACCGTAAGCCCAGCATCCTGCAGGCGAGTAAGCACCTTATCCAGTGTTCTTAAGTGAGACGCAAAATCTTGCGAAGCAATGACTATGTCATCGATATAGGCTACCACCCCTTCCATCTGCAAATCAAGCATTAGGTGGTTGATAAGTCGTTGAAATGATGCAGGTGAGTTGTGGAGACAAAACATAAGAACGGTAGGTTTGAAAAGACCTCGGGGACATATGAATGCCGCCTTAACCTGCGACTCCTCATCAAGAGGAAGTTGCCAAAAACCACTGCGCAAGTCCAGAGTAGTTATATAACGAGGCTGGCCTATTATGTCAATCAGTTCGTCAATTCTAGGTAAGGGATATTTGTCCCTGACCGTAATAGCATTCAAATGCTGGTAATTAACACAAAGCCTAAATGAGCCATCACTCTTAGGCCGGAGAAACGCAGAAGACGCCCATGGTCCTTGCGTGGGTAAGATTTGTCCTCTTTCCTTCATTTCATCCAATATTTCATCCAGCGCTTTCAATTTGGCACCATGCATACGGTAGGGCTGAGAAGAGACGGGAGGATGATCCCCCAGTATCAATATGATGAGTAATCAGCGATGGTCGGCCTGGCTCATCGCACATCACCAATGGATACTTTTCAAAAACCCGCATCAAACCTTCCTTCTGTTCGTCATTCAGGTTTGCTGAACTGACTCTCTCCACTAAGGTGGACCCCTGAATTAAATTCACGGAGGAAGTTTTAGCCATGGACCCACAAAATGGAAATCTCAAACAAGGAACATCCAACCAGTACCAGCGAGTGTTGGTCATTTCCACAACTGCCCCATGGAGATCCATGACGTCAGATCCAATAAGGCATGACTGGGCCAAGCTCTTGGCAATCACAACTGGATGAAGAATTTCCTTCCCGGGGAATTTCATTCTCACAATGACCCAACCTCAAGTAGGAAACCCTTCACCACCGGCAGAACGAATGGCTTCTTTTAAAGGGCGAACGCGCAACCCTTTTTGAATAAAAAGCTGAAAAAAATTAGGCCCAACAATAGTATAAGGTGAAGCGCCATCCCACTAACCTACGACCTTGGAACCCTCAATTTCAACTTCGACCGATGCAACCTTACCAGGTCTAGGGTAACCTACAATTTCCTCCGCCCCAATGAGATCTTCCGCTGGCAAAGACCGAACTACCTTTTCTGGGACCCCACCCCTGGCACTGGAGGGGTCCCTCCGCGGTTTTCCGGCCTAGAGGGCTGTGAGCCACTATCGATACGTTGCGGGCATAACCTAGCAAAATGATAAGTTTCAGCACAAATGTAACAAGCCCCAGTCTTGGGCTGACTGCGCTTGAGGTTATTTTGATTCGCCTGCGGACGACCTGAAGGGGAACCCCTACTGGCAGTTTCAACCATTGGAACCACGACATCCATGCAAAACTCGACCCTACGAGCACCAGCAATTAAGGCTCTTACAGTAAAATAGGTGTGGTTGGTCAACATGAACCTAATTGGGCCAGAAAGATTTCTATAAATGTAACGAATTTTTGCTGCTTCATCAGCAGGCACCACCAGCTGACGAAAGAATCTCAGCATATCCTCAGCATAATCTGCCACAGTTTCACCACCTTTTTGACACCTATTTATAATGCATTCATAGACAGCATTATCAGCATTGGGCGGTTGAAAATGGCACATAAAATCGCTTTTGAACTCACCCCATGAGTTCCAACCAATGCTGGCCATGTACCATTCAAATGCTTCATCGATTAGATAAGCTGGGACCCAACGGTCCAAGAAGAGTCGATCAGGGACATTCTGACTTAATTTCAACTGTTCAAGTCTAATGAGAAAACTTTTGGGTCCTGGGCCTGCGGGAGAACCATTATAAGGCTCGACTTGAAACTTGGGTAACCTTGGGGGTGGATTGGGAACCACTGACCCTGAACCTGCTGAAGCCCTATTAGTACCCGACCACGTAGCATCGAAACTCGCAAGGTCTTTGAAATACTGAGCCTCAATACCTTTTAGCCTATTATATTCCGCAGCCTCAAGAGTTACTTGTTGAGCGGCTGAAACCTGAGTGGATGAAGCTCCACCGGGTGTGTAACCCCGACCCTTACCAGAAAAAGGAAGATTCAACGAGCGACCAGGTGACGAAGGAGGCGTTGTACCCGCACCATGAGGAGTGAATCCCCTACTTCTTGGAAGATTTCCCCCAGGAGCAGTCATAATCACAATAATTGATAATACCCTTAAAATTAATAGATGCCGCTTCCACTTTGAGGCCTTGACCAAGCAACTCAACTGCAGGCGATTGAAGCCTGTTAACCGAGCACACATTTGTAATTTCTACCAGATCCAACAATACTGCATTGCATGAATTTCTTACCAAATTCGGCCACCCTATTCACCAGAAAGCATCACGCTGAATGAAAACCCACTTAAATGAACCTAGAGGTCCCCAAATGAACAGGATAGGCCCCCAAATGAAACCTTATTTTTCGTGCTTAACCCAGTAACACTTAACGACTCTGAGGAAGGCGGTTCCCATTAAGAAAAGGCTAGCTATAAACTTTCCCCTCCCTTATAATCCTCACCACAGAGCCGATGCATAAATTCTGGTGACCAAGGTGAACAAATTCAACCACATTAACAAACAAAATATACATTTATTCAGTGAATAACAACCAGGCAGGGTACTCCAAATTCAATGTTAAATTTGTTGATCTAATCCAACTTAGACCAGTTCTATATAAATTAACAAACACTGACCAAGGTCTAAATTTCTAATTGACAAGCCCAAAAATATTTCAACCCAAAATTTAAATTTCTTTACAGTCGCCTTAGTCAATGAATAACCTCGAATATTTACAGCATGCCCATATGTACATTTAATTCCCTACCCCACATATAAATAGAAAATAAATAACCAATACTAGGAAAATATACTCCACCGGTAAGTCAGTGTTGTAGTAGGCCTAACCTACCTCCAAAACTTTCTCTAGTTTAAAGCCTGTTCCTCTGAACCATAAACTATTTTACCACAAGTAGGCTACTACAAAAAAGGTAACACGGAACCTAGGCATATCTCACCCTTTTCTCCTTTTCCAAATGTTAACCAACAGGAAAGCCTGTTCACACTTAATTATTCAAGCCAGGATAAATAATTCTATCAAGCTCGTTGAATTCCATAAAGCTCACAAGGAGCGTTAACCACAAGCTTAACGTAACTTAGGTAAGTTAATTCCTGCTACATGAATACTGACGTGAGTAAACCCTAGTTATCAATCCACACATCACACACTAAACCAATACACTCAAAAAAAATAATAAACACTTTGCAAAAACCTAAACGACAGTGTGGCGGCCCAACCCCAAATTTGTAGAAAGAGTCTCGCGAGTTTCAGTTATTGTTACCCATAGAGGACCACAGTACAACGACTACGCAAAATGGAACACGCTCTCCAGCAGCGACCATAATTCACAAATTCCTCTCACGAATATATGAACACTGTAGTGGAATAGCACGGCCTTAGTTACTCACGGTACGAAGACACATTGGAGTGGGCCAAACAAACAGGCGTGGGACCGAAGTGAATTGGACGTCTCGTATATCGCTCAAACATTTTTCCTGTTACCGCCAATATCAACAAACGCTTGCTATGCAGTATTACGAAGGACAGGCCAGCTTCATGGCGTTCAAGCCGACGTCCGGACTTCACCAACAGACGACCGACGGAAATTGACTGTCCCTATCTACCGGGAAACAGGAGCCACGGGCAGGCCCTGAAATTATCTTGTACTGACTTCTTTTTTCTACATGGTGGTTTCCATACAAGACAATTCGCCACACAGTCAAAGGTAACGCAGAGAGTGAACTGACGCTTCACATGGTCGTGGGTTAGTTGAAACTCGAGGGGAAAACACCACGTGGCACACCAGCCAATCCCAGAGCACGCCACACCGACACCACCACTGTCGTAAGAAAACTAACCCTAACTAAATAAACATAATGAGTACAAAAACCTATCAAAACGAGAAGTGGAAAACTCGCAGTGGAAAAATATTCACGCAAGAACAGATTGCAAAACCTAATTTCCAAACGGCAATCAATTCAAGAAAGCGAAAATCCCCACACTCACTCACACATGCGAAAATCCCCACACTCACTCACACACGCGAAAATCCCCACAGTGGGGGTGGCATCTTCAAATAGTTAGCGTTTCTCACGCTACAGTATACCTTGTATGCCCAGAGCTTAGTATTTAAATTTCCAGACGTGAAGCATCGATGGACGATGGCTGATCTGCGGTTGGCCATCATTGTAATATAATTGCAGTGTTTCGAGAACTTGAGATCTGGTTGGAACCAAACTCCAAGGTCCTTATACTTTTCTGTAGCAACTTTTAAGTTTTAACCGCTGTCAGAATAATTCGGATAGTTAGTTCCTTTTACCACACAGAAACTCAGGCACTTGTCCTGAGAGAGCGGTAGTTGCCAGACATCCGACCAAGAACACACGAGATCAATTTCACGTTGCAGCTGAAAACACAGCCTCCGAAATAATTTGGGCGTGCAACTTTAGGTCACCAGCAAATTTTTCTTGATTTACCAATGTGTTATTAGAAGTAAGATCATTAAGGAAAAGGAACAAATAACAGTGGACCAAGGACCGATCCCTGTGGTACACCACTAATTACTTTTGTAAGATCAGAAAACTCCTGGTCGATGACTACTCGTTGTGTGCGACCGGTAATGAACGCTTCGATCCATTCCAGCAAATTTTTCCGTCAAATCCGTAAAACTGTAATTTAGATAGCAGTTTCGAGTGCACAACCGATTCAAAAGCTTTTTTGAAGTCAAAACAGGATAATTCTGTGCTTAATTCCAGTGTTCAAAGCCTCAGTTCATTTATCCAATGCTGTCAATAGTTGTTGCACTGTAGACCGACCTGGCAAAAAACCAAATTGGTCATTGTTTATGATGTTGAATCGGTTGACGTGTTGCATCATTACATTTTGAATGAGAGGTTCCATTATTTTACATGGCACGGAGGTGAGTGATATAGGCTGGTAGTTCTTGGGATCCACTGGGTTACCTTTTTTAAAAATAGGCACTTCCGTGGCCGTTGACCAGATGCTAGGTATAACACCTGTTGAAAATGAAAGGGAAAGAATTTGTTTCAATGGAGCTACAATTTGGGTGCAAATTTGTTTATAAAAATACGCGGAAAAGCTCTCGGGACCGATGGAGTGGCTTGGTTTTAAATGTGTCAATGCGAATAAAATATTTTCCGATGTAAAGGTGACACTCGTACAATTCTCATTTATTGAGTCGGCACTTCCTGTAATTTGTAACGGTTGCTGTTCGTTATCTTTAACCCCATTTTTAGATAACTCCCAGTTTAGTATCATTGCTTTCTCAACGTGATTAGTTTTTAGTGCGCCATTTACCCTTAAAGGTGGAATGGTACGTGTCGATTTAGTTTTTTGACGTTAAAAGCGAAACAGTGCCGATAGATTTCCCTCCATTAAAATTTTTTGTTCCTTTAAATGGAAAAGTTCCTGTACACATTTCGAATAATTTTTTTTTACAGCTAGAGTAAATGTGCCTATTTTCTGCCGTACGATTAGAAGTATAGCAGTGCCAGGCATTCAGCTTTTTGTTTAAAAGTTTTGCCAGTTCTTTGGAATTTACGGTTCCTTTTCTTTTTTTGTTCATTGATGTGCGGGTGCATTCTACAGTAAAATCGCGATGATGTTCAAGAAGTGATCCCACGCATCATTTACTTGTGAGAAATCACTTAGCTCATTTTCCCAATTCAGACCATTTAACAGATCACGTGAAAGATGGAAATTGATAGGTACCTTAGAATAATCCTCAAAAGTAGAGATGTTCTGATGGACTTTGAAAGAAACATGTTATGGTCTCTCATACCCAATTCGGCCATAACATTCACATCAAAAATTGCACGAACATTGTTGGTGAGAATAACGTCGAGAATATTGGACGTCACAAGAAACACATCCCAAGAAATAATTTTCCACTTGTTGCCACCTTGGCAATACGCATTTAATGTATTAGTACGCATTATGTATTAATACACATTTAAAGATCCAAAATGGTGCCCAATTTTTCCATTTGGCCGATTATGCAAGAACCGTTAGTGATTCACAAAAAACGGTTGGGATAAAAGTTGTTGGCAATAATGGAAACTACAATGTCATTCCCATACATTTTTTTCATATCGCTTATGGTTTTCAAGAAAAAGGGATTTTCGGCCATTTTTTGGCTAATTTAATGCTAACCGACGTCTCAATTTGTCAATTTACAAATACTGCTGTGTCATTTCTAATTCAGGTGGGTGGCTCCAATTAGACTCCTTCGAATTTTCAACTGCTATTGTGACTTGTCTAATTTAGGTAGATGACCCCAATTAGATTCATTCGAAAGGTGAGAATTTCTTCTTTGCAACAAGGGTTGTTGAAAGGGTCTACGTCTGTTAGGGACCGTGCTACACCGGTTTTACTAGGGGTTGGTATCACAGTCACCGTTGGATTGTTCGCTCATTTTCAACTTTCAACTTCTACTGTAACGTGTGTAATTCAGGTAGATGACTCCAATCAGATTCATTCGGAAGGTGAGTCTGTCTTCTTTGCAGCATGGGTAGTTGAAAGGTTTTACGACTATTAGGAACCGAGCTACGCCCGTTTTACTAGGGGCTTGCGTAACAGTCACGTTGGATTTTTCGCTCATTTTCAATTTCAACATTCTATTGTGACATGTGTAATTCAGGTAGATGACCCCAATTAGATTCATTCGAAAAGGTGGGACTATCTTCTTTGCAACGACGGTAGTTGAAAGAGTCTACGACTGTTAGGGACCGAGCTACACTGGTTTTACTAGGGGCTGGTATCATAGTCACCGTTGGATTTTTCACTCATTTTCAACTTTCAACTTCTACTGTAACGTGTGTAATTCAGGCAGATGACTCCAATCAGATTCATTCGAAAGATGAGACTGTCTTCTTTGCAACAAGGGTAGTTGAAAGGCTCTACGACTTGTTAGGAACTGAGCGACGCCCATTTTACTAGGGGCTGGTATCA
>JAHWFP010116133.1:8138-45517 GCA_023313725.1 Lithobius niger | reverse complement strand
ACTTGTTAGGAACTGAGCGACGCCCATTTTACTAGGGGCTGGTATCACAGTCCCCATTAGATTTTTCATTCATTTCCAACTTTCAACTGCTATTGTAACGCGTCTAATTTAGGTAGATGATTCCAATTAGATTCATTCGAAAGGTGAGACTGTCTTCTTTGCAACAAGGATAGTTGAAAGGCTCTACGACTGTTAGGAACCGAGCTACGCCCGTTTTACTACAGGGCTGGTATCACAGTCACTGTTGGATTTTTCGCTCATTTTCAAATTTCAACTTCTATTGTGACATATTTAATTTAGGAAGATGACTCCAATTAGGTTCATTCGAACGGTAGGGATGCATTCTTTGCAACAAGAGTAATTGAAAGGGTCTAACTAAATTAGAAACGTCTCAGCACCAGTTGAAAGTTGTAAATGAACGAAAAGCCCAACGGTCCAGCCCCTAGTAAAACGGACGTAGCTCAGTTCCTAATAGTCGTAAACCCTTTCAACTACCCTCAAATGAACAAAACACTTAACACTGGGTTATGCTGAACCTACTCCGTTAGGGCAAAGTCAGCACGTAAACTGAAGGTTAGTATTTTGCATATTGTAAGAAACGAAAATTGTAACACTGCTTAAAATTAGTTTTTATAGCTGACGAAATATACATTACCTATTTTAACATTTAGCAGCTTCCCCTTATTCCCCTAGAAGAAAGTTGTCTTCCCTGCCGGGCTCGTAATTACTGCGCATGTCCGGAACAGAGGTAGTCTATATTAACGGAGCGCAGCGTAACATCATCTTTCTCATAGGGCGATCACCGCGCGTGGTTGCTCTTGGGTCTTCCCCTCTCCGAAGACGATTCGCCGTTCCTTTTGGCCGTTGCGGACTCGACTGAAGCTTGTTCCCGTTCTGTCGTTCCGCCATTAACTGGCGCCTAACGATTCCTCTTCCAACGCTTCTGCTGACAACGGGTTGATTGATGACGATCTGCTGGTCGTTCCTGACTCTGCGATCTGCCTCCATCGGCTTCTCCTGTCTCAGGCTATACCGGCTTGACATTCAGGACGCACTTCGGTTCCTCAGGTCAGGGCGATCCACCCCCCATGGAATACGCCTCCTGTTGCCTTTCCACATCTTTTTTCCCATTTTCCTCAGCAGGCACACAGAGGAGCATTCTGACCTTAAGGGCTCACTCGATCCCCTCGTCCGCTCCGCTCGCCAGGGTTCCTCTCACTATCTCCACGATCCCCTGCGCTCCTCGCCCGTTCGCGACCAGCATTGGCGCTCCGCTCGTCTACTCCTCGACCATCTGCTTCTGCCTTTGCTCGCTCCTTCCCATCGGCTTCCCGTTCCCCTGCGCTCCGCTTGCTGCGGGGAAGGTGGGGGGAGAGGAATGCATTGCTGTCCGCCTTCCGAAAGGTACTAGCTGCCTGCCTCTGTATGGCACTGTTGTCGCTCACATTGGTAAGTATGTTAATTGACAACAGGGATCGGCGCCTTTCCTCGGACTTGACCACCTGTTTTCTTGTTGATGCTGCTATTCTGGCGGGTCCCACTGTCATTGTCCTCCACCTCTGTCCATCATTGAACAGCCGCCGCTCCCTTTTACGTAACTCTTTGCAGCAGGCTGCGCATAGGAAATGCGCAGCTCCCTTTGATTATTGCCCTTTCTTCGCAATCTCTTCCGATTCAGGGGGTTACACTCCCGGTCCTCATTCGGAATTGCTACCTCCTACATGAGTTTTGTTTTAGTTGCCGTTGAAGATATCCATCCGCGTCACTACCCACTGCACATCCTACTGCGCAGCCTCCTTCGTATATAACCACGGACTGCCTGATCCGGCTGATCTTTCTTCTCTACCACCGTCCTGCACAGTTGCTGTTTAGACGTCCGCAGTATGCTCCGGCATCGATTCCGGCCCATGCTCTGCTCCGCGATACCACGCAGTAAGAGGTCACCCACGGAACCGCTGGTCCGCCCACCTCGTCCTCCGCTTCACCAGTCCTCACGGAGCCATTCGCTTCCGGACTTATGAAGGTTCTCGAGTTGACTGCTGAACATGAATCATTCAATCCTGGCCTGCCCTGGGACACTCCTTTTCTGTTTAAACCTCCGCCTCCGCGTGTCGATGCGGCAACTACTTTCACTATCCTTTGCGGCCGCTCTGCCACCAGCTGGGTCACAAGAGGCTGGCGGCCTCCTCTCATCCGTGGTTCCCGTTCCTTGTCTCGCCCTCTGCCCGTTCCCGTTCCTTGTCTGGTGCACCCTCCTATGCATTACAGGCTGCACCACCTCTTCTGGTCCGCTATCCAGCGCCTCTGCCTTCTCCGCATCTGAACTACGCAGCCTCTTCGCTCGGAAATTGGCTCCTCGGCCATCCCTATCTCCACCAACCTCGTATGTGGTTGTGCAATTTGCAATCCGCCTCCGCTGTCGTCTGCCGATCTGCCCACTATAATGCCTCACGCTCTAGGTACACCTACAGGACAAATAGCTAGCCCAACGTCCTTCTCCCCTGCTCCGATGGGTTCTTCTAGTCCTGAGGTCACGATCCTTGAACTTCCTGCAGGTCAGGACTCCTTGCAACCTATCGTCGGTCCGCTGGATGCTCCGCTCCTCTCTTCTAATCCTCCTTCGGATGGCACCATTCCTTCATCCCCGATTCCGTGCGGACAGTCTGCCACCAACCAGGCCCTACGCTCCCTTCAGGAAGGATCACCGTCAACGAAGATGCGCTCTGTCCGTCTCATACTAACAGTTGTGGCTAGGAAGGTGGCTGCTGAGGCAGCAGCTTCCCCTCCTCAGCCCCTTGGGTCATTACTCTCAACACCATCCCCGTCGGCTGGTCCAAATACAGGTTGTCCGAGTTCTCTTCGCTCCGCCACAATCCACGACCTACCCTGCTCTTGTGTAACGAAAACACCATCCGCAAGTCAGCATGGGGCGTGTCATCTCCTCTACACCAGTTCCTGCTCTGCCTCCTCCTGAAACGGACTCTCAACATCTGCACCTCCAAGCCATGCTTCGCCCTGCCGCACTCTCCTCAGTCATCCACCCCGTCAACATTCCCGTTGGCTTCTGTACTGCAGGCAGCACCCTGCCCATGTTCCTCCTGCTCTGCCGCGATCTGCAAACCAATCCTGCTCCTGTGCAACAAGGTCGCCATCCGCCGCTCTATAAGAGAATTGGCGTCTCCTTTCTGTCCACTCCTGCTCCGCATCCTCCTGCGGATGGCCTTCTGCTTCCGCGTTTCCAGGTCAAGCTTCGTCTGCCACACTTCCTCCGTCAGCCATCCCTCCACCATTCCTGACGGCTTCTGGTTTTCGTGTAACTCTAACCTAGGATCTTCATTTAACAAGTTAAATACACGAAAGGTGTGGATTTTCGCATCCACCTTGTGTCGCCCCTTGCTGAAGGCTTCTCGGCCGTTCCTTCCACCTTCCGCACCACAGCTTCGTCAACCGACTCCCTTCACTAAACCTATCATTCCTACCTCAACCATTATTGTTCCACCTCACCAAAGTTCTCTGCTTGCTCGGCTTACTAGACAGACATCTCCGGCGGTGACTCCTCTGTTCCCATCAGCCTTAGTTTTGCGAGTGGCATTAACACAAGGACATAATCTTTCAGTGAAAGACATGGAGAACGTTGCCTTCAACATTAGTTTCATCTTGGCCATCGCGGAGGACCTTTCTGAAGAACTCTCCTCTCTTCGGGCCACAACGGTATGCCTGCCTGCCCTTCGTGAGACTGCTGCTTCCGTCAAAGCCAACCGAGAAGTAAAAAACCAACTTCAAGCTACTAATTAGGTTCTTTTCAACAAACTAGATCAACTCACTTGACAGTACAAGTCATTGCAAATTAAGTATGCCTTGCAATGGTCCGTGGCTCTCTCTCATTCCGTCCTCCCCGCCTTGGAGGACGTTTTCTTGTGCAAGGTCACATACACAGAGGCTAAGCAATGCCCCTTCCTCACTAACCAGACATTCCCCAGCGCTTCCATCCTCTCAGTCGCCTATCAGATCTTCTCCATCCGTCTCTGAATTATACAGGGACGATCCTTCACTATTACCTTCATCTTACTTTACTTCAGCTAGTAGGACCCTTTCTCCCAAGCGTGCTACTCCTCCGGCTCTTTCTTTTCCGCACATCTCTACTGGACTCAAGCCTCGATTTCCTCTTCGTTCAAACAACATTTGGACCATGGACTATGTTCCTTGCCACCCTTTCTCCTTTCTATCCGAACATCCAAGTCTCATCATACTTCAGCTTTACATCCCATTACCGATCCTCATCCTATTGATCTGCACGTGACTTCCCACCAGTCCATCCTCTACCGCTTCCGTTATGCAGCAGTCATTCACCCACACTATGTTCCGATTACAATGCTGCTGCCTCTTCACCAGTTCACCGTTCACCTCGGACCACACGCTCCGCGGACATGCGACTTATTCATCCGCTCCTTCCACCCTACTTGTGTCATCTACCAGCCTCCAACCAAGCAAGACTGCTTCATTCCCTACAGACAAGGTCAGCAGATTTCAACTTTCCATATGATAAATCGCTACCTTGTAACCCCTAGGTGTAGGACTCCTTAGCAATCACCCACCTTTGGCTATTCTCTCTTACCGATGTTCGCTCCCCATCATTCAATAAATTTTCGGGGACAGACTTGGGTTCTAAGGTTGTCTTCACCGGGATTCGCTCCTCGGGGTTGCCGGCTCATAATGCGGGTAGTTAGTCTGCTAAATGTTAAAATAGGTAATGTATATTTTCGTCGGCCATAAAAAGACTAAAATACCAGGGCCTGCACCTGGTTGATTTGAGTTTCTAGTTGCCTTGAAAATATCAATTATCTTTTTATTTGCATTCTCCTTCTCGAATGCTGTTCAATATAGAGAATTAAAATTGAGGCTGCCCGTCCAAGTCGCTACCCATTGCGCAGCTCTACTGAGCTCCACTGCGCAGCCTTGTTCATATAAAAACTCGAGCGAAGCCGAGAAGGCCACCTTTTCTTCTCTACGCGCATGCTGTTCACATTGCTCCAAAAGGAACCACGGTTACCCGGCAGTCGGTTCCCTATTCCCCGTTCCTGGTTACCTCCATGCCTAGAGTTAGGGACTCCTAAGGAAGGATCTTCGATCCATCATCCTCATTCCGCGTCTCCGGTTCCCTTACCACAACCCGACCCAAGTGTCATTGAGATTTAGAACTCACTGCGGAACCTGAACCACTCGACTGTCAGTTACCTTTAGGGAACCCGTTCCTCTCAGAACTCTCCATTCCCCATCCACTTCGCTCCGGAAAAGGGCCACTGTTCCTGATTACCCGGCAATCAATCCTCGGTTCCCGGTTCCCCGTTCCCGGTTACCATCATACCTCGAGTCAAGGGACTCCTAAGGACGGGTCTTCGACTCGTCATCCTCATTCTGCACCTCCGGTTCCTTTCTCACACCCAGACCCAACTGTTGTTAAGGTTTTGGAACTTGCAGCAGAACCTGAACCACTGGATTCCCAATTTCCACTGGGGAACCTGTTCCTTTCTGAACTCTCGGTTCCCCCTCCACCTGTGGACACATTGTCTTTTCACGGGTTCCCGGTAACCATCCTCCTCCTGCTCGTGACTTGTGTTCCCTTAGTGAACAACTTACTCGAGCAAAGGAATTATACGTCAGGCTCAAGATTCAAGTTGAGGCACGCAAAGTAGCTGCCAAAGCATCATCCTCCGTTCCCGTAACGCCATTGGACTTGCTTTTACGTTCCTCTTACAGTGTTCCATCGGCTCCGCCACTCGCTAGCGGTCCACGATCGAGTTCACAAGTTCACAGCCTCATGGAGTCTTCTCTTTACAATTTCAAAAAAGTCCATTCCGTCATGGATCTAGCAAGGCTAGATTTCAAGCACAGTTCATTCTCCGATCCTCCGGTTCCCTCTGCTAACTTTGAGGACCCAAGTCCTTCCCAGCACGCCACATGATGCGGCTGCTCTTCCAGCTCCTCGTCCGATTCACGTTCCTCGTTCCGCCGGTCCTCGCTGCAGCTGTTCCTCTATACCACCGTCCCGCTGTTGCTAGCTACCGCCGTCCCTTGATACTGTCATTCCTCTTGGCTCCTGCCCAAAGCGGCTTACGTTATCATTGTGTTTGGGCGGTACATGGATCAGTTCAGATGGGTAGCGACCCTCGTCCTCGCTCCCTTCCTCACTGCTCATTGCTTCTGCGCAACCTTCCTGGTTTGGGCTGTTTCACTCCTGTCGACTTTCGCCTTTCTTTCCTTCCAGCATTGAATGCTGTTGGTTTCTTCTAGGAGTATGATATTCCTCCGTCCCGCCACCATCTACGCATCCTACTGCGCAGCCTTCTTTTTCAGATATATATTCCGACGATGCAGCTCGCTCGTCCTTCTTCTGCCTACGATCTACGCAGCTGTGCTATCCGCTGCTCCTCAACAGGTCCACTCCTCGTGTCCGCCTGCCTCTTCGCCTTACTCTCAACCTACGTTCCTTTGGGACGTTCCCCTGCGACCTGTCATGGCCTGGGTTGGTTTTGTGTGCTCTTCACACGTTCATCTCGGCCTCCACGTTCCTCGATACCACCAGCCACGTCCCAGCTTACGTGATTCAGTCTACCGTTCCTCACCTTGATATAGGACTCAGCCCTGTTCATGGAAGTTTAGCTACGTTCCTTAAGGAACGCTTTCCACTCCTCATGTTGCCCCTCGATCCCCTGCTCGAAGGCCGGGTGGGGGGGGGGGGGGAATTGCTTCCACTAGGAACAGCAGCATACATTCCTCACCACTCTTCCTTCCCCTTACTAGACCTCTGTAAAGAGGAGACAGTACAGAACACTTCCCACCACATTAGGTAATGTATTTTCTTCTTCCCTCAGAAACACCATCATTTACTAATGCTCTCCTGATACGACGAACGCTCCGTTCCGCTGTGTTCCTCGATTCATGTTCCGCATCCTACGATACCACCAGTCTGATGCCGCGAGCTACGGGAACCCTTGGGGATGGTTCCGTGTCCCGCACTCCTCGTCCCGCAACCCCTTCACAGGTTCCACCGGTTACAGATAACGTGGAGATCTTCAACCTCACAACGAAACAAGACTCTGGACCAACCGATTCCGCATTCAAATCTCCCTCTTTCCGGGCCATCATTCCCCCGTGCTTTGCGATACCGCAGCCACGTTACCGATTCCTTGTAGCTAGCCCCCTCTGGTACAGTACCTGCATTTACTCTCCAAAGAACTCTCATGCACTAAGGAATGCTACGCCTGCCTCAAGGCCCCAGAAAGTTGCTGCCAAGTTGCTGCCTTCTCCGCTGGTCCGCAACTTATTCCTCTTGGTCTGACTCCACATTCTTGGTCGTTCCTTGGTAGCTGAACGTTTCGCTACCCAGGGGACCGACGAACCACTCACCTCATCTCAGGCACATTCTTATTACCCTTTTGCCAGCAAGGCGTCCGCTTTCATTGTATGTAAAAAAAAAAGAAGACATAAAACAGAAGAAGAATAAAGAGTGAGAAGAATACTACGAACAAGCACCACAAGACCTCCACAAAGACCTCGGCTTTCTCCTACGTTCCGTCCCTTTAGGATCACGAGACCTGTGTTCCCTTCGTTACCCTACTAAAAAAAAAAACCACACAACGTTCCGTTCCTGATCCATTCCTCATCAAGACACTGCGTCCTCAAGTCCCGCAGATCCGCCCTACGTTCCGCCTCCTATTGCCCCTAGTCAATGGGCCTGTAGAGGTTTCCGAATTACCAACGAACAAGAACACACTGGATCTTTCTTCCTAATACAGCCACCATGGTGGTTAATCCTGCGTTCCTCTCTCCTCTCGTTCCTTGTCCCTACATTCCTGCGGACGCGTTCCTGCGTTCTTTGCTACGTCACTTCAGGCCGTCTTTGGTGCCGTTCCAACGTTCCGCTGGTTTTACAGGTATTGAGGGTCGGCACCAGGGGTTGATGTTCTGCCCATTGCTGCTTGTCAACCACACCTACTGTCTGCCTGCCCCTGCAGGCGTCAGTATATCTCTTTCAGAATCTATAGTTCCAGTCATTCCTTGTTCTTTCGTTCTTTCGTATGCATTCCGCATTCCTACGTTCCTGTGTTCCGTACTGCCAATTCGGGACGTCTCTAGTAGCCATCCCTCCGACGGCACCAATATTGCTAACAACACATACAGGTCGTACACAGCGATCCTTTCTATCCAACAGAAGGTTGTGCTGGTCCCGGAGACCTCAATTCCCGGACCTTGCTTCCACCAAGGATATGCCTCGAGGAACCGATGGTTCCCTCTACAACCGCTTCGCCAGTCTCGCCCTTCGCATCCCTCAATTCAGGGGACATCATCATGTTCCTAGGTATGCACCTCCTACCATTCCGGTACACGTCTCTGCCACACGACTTGAAATCCAAGTCCTTTTTCCTTGAAACTCAACTTATCAAGAGTAAACCCGGATTTTTTGGTGCAACTCACCAGCTTGCAACACGAGCAACTACTTCACTGCCTCCGCACCTTTTGGATTTACCATCCCGTCCCTCACGGTGCTCTGTTCCCTCTCGCTTATCCATTTATTCCGTCTTGATAGACCACGCATCAAGCGACAGTTTCCTGACTGGGACCTATCCATTGTCCTAACAGCACTCCTATCCGCTCCTTACAAACCCCTCGGTTCCTCTAGTCTCAGTCACCTGACAAGGGAAACCGTGTTCCTCATCACCCTTGCTGCCTGTCTGCGGTGTAGCGAACTACAAGCACTTTCAGCCACGGAATCAGACTGCTTCTTTTTCCCGGATTACGCCGGGGTCACACTCACCCCACGGGCATCATTCCGAGCCAAGACCCAGAAACCGGACGAACGTACGCATCCTTTTATAATCCCTTCCTTCTCCAAAATCTTAGGAGAGGACGATGAACGTTCCTTATGTCCGGTACAAGCTCTTAGATTCTACCTTAAAGCTTCAAAACCTATCCGACGAGGACGCTCCCAGCTGTTCCTCCCATTTAGTCACAAGACTGGCGTCACATCGTCCAGGCTTATGACGCACTTGTTATCACTTGTGCTGACGAAGGTATTCGTGTAACGGCCCACGAACTCCGTGCTATTTCTACATCTTGGGCCTTTCATAGCAACATACCAGTCTCCGACATAATGGAAGCCGCCTCTTGGCATCGTGCGTCCGTCTTCACGTCCCATTACCTTCGTAACATGTCCCACCAAGCTGAGGGACTATACCGAAACTCCAAAATACCAGTGTAACCTGGTTGATTTTGGTTTCTATTGCCTGTTGAAAATATACCTTACCTTTTTCTATTCCACCCTCCTCCATTCTTGTCAACATTTGGGCACTATAGAGGATCGAAAAGGTGGCCTTCTCGGCTCCGCTCGAGTTTTTATGAACGAGGCTGCGCAGTAGAGCTGCTCAGTGAGTAGCGACTCGGACGGGCAGCCTCAATTTGAATTCTCTATATTGAACAGCATTCGAGAAGGAGAATGCAAATAAAAAAGGTAATGTATATTTTCAACAGGCAATAGAAATCAAAATCAACCAGGTTACACTGGTATTTTGGAGTTTTTGTTGCCTATACGAAAATATACATTACCTACAACCCGCCCAGCCTCCCCTCTACGGAACTAGGTTCTAGAGGATAAGAGAAAGATGATGATGTTCCGCTGCGCTCCGCTTATAGAGACGGATTCTGTTCCGGACATGCGCAGTAATTATAAGCCCGGCAGGGAAGACAACTTTCTTCTAGGGGAATTAGGGCTCAATAAGGGAAAACTGCTAAATGTTAAAATAGGTAATGTAAATTTTCGGATTGGCAATAAAAACTAAAATTAACCAGGTGCAGGCCCTGGTATTTTATTCTTTTTGCTATCCTAAGATACTTACCTTTAAACATGCCCAGTCTTCCTAAAAGGTTACAATGCGGCTGCATGGCAGCGTGCCTAGCGGGGGTTAACACGTTAGATACGGTAATTAATTTTGAGTATTTAAAAAGCATAAAATATCGAATTTAGCACCTATACTGATAGTATTTTAGAATAATAAAAACTAATTTTAAGCAGTGTTAACCTTTTCGTTTTTTTTTTAACTGCCCTAAATATACTGAGAAACCTAGGTATGTAGCGTAACGGAACTATGTCCGTTGTGGGCAAAATATTCAATGGGAATTTCATTTGTAACTTGCAAAATATTTTGTTTCAGGAAAAAAACAGCATAAACAGTTTAAAATGTAGCGTAACTGAAGTATGCCCTTTGTGGGCAAAATATTCAATGGGAATTTCATTTGTAACTTTCAAAATATTTTTTTTTCAGGAAAAGGTGCGGCTCAAATATAAAGTATCGTACACGTATAATGACTTACCAGTGACAGATATAGGTGAAATTGACAGCCTCCCGCTATCTTAACGGTGTCCTCATAGAAGAATTGCTGTGGCCACAGCTTTACAACGATCCAAGGAAGTTGGTTAGATATCTCCGTATTAAAGCAAGTGAAAGCATTATATTAAGTGCGTCTTATATCACGGTCATGTCAGTAGACTCCAATTGCTTGTCCAGACAGTTAATGCGCGTTTTCACGATGGATGTGATTGCTCTATTCGTCATTGTGATAAACAAATCGTTTTATTTTTCTGGTGCCATGCAACTTGTGCAATTGTCTTCAAACATTATTTATGGCTGTGGTGGATTACAGTAGAATATTCTAAACCTACTAGTTTTCAGTAACACTCCTGGTGGGAAGATGTATAAGAAATTATCCACTGCAATTTGGTCATTTTGTGTTGAGAGATTGGATGCATCATGAGATCAGGCAATTCTTTATAGTATAGAGACAAACAGGATTTGTCTGACGTTTTAATATCGTTAAGGCGATGGGAGAAAAGTTAGAAATATGCATACCAATTATTGGGGTGAAAATAGCGACTAAACTATAAATTATTGCACATTCACTGTACAAAACTTTTATTTTTCGATTTCTTTGTAAACATGTTCGCTTTCGCCCATTTTCGTGTGTTAACAGGGACGAACAGCTTTTAAGCAGAATTGTGATATCTTTAAGCTTTAAACTATTGTTCAGTTATGTGCTTTTTTTTACACGTCTGTTTCAACATTCCCCCCACCCCCAAGCCTCCTATTTTCAGAAGAGTGTTATCATCCCCTGGTTCTAAAAGGTCAGTGATTGTAATATTGTAAGTGTTCAAGTTCGAAATTACTTCTCATATAGCAATGTAAATAATACTCTGTGTCAAGTGTGGGGAATAATGCATGCTGGTACCGATCTTTCGATTCGATACCTGCCGATGTCAGCAGTATCGGTATTGGCTAAATATTTACTGATATTCTGCCTATTTCCCACCAACTTGCTCCCTTTTAGATCTGGGCCTAAATTGACTGTTAAACTGAATCTAATACTGCTGAAATAAAAGAATGAATTAAAAAAAACCGATAAAAACAAAAAATAATTTAATAAATTATTTAAAAATTGAAGAACTAACTTGCATCGATCTCCGTAGGCAGCGTAAACGATTGGGTCTATTCCGTCACGTACGATGATCGTTATACCGGCTTCAGTTCTTGCCATGGAAAAAAAAATTAAATAGGTTTCGTGCACAAGTTTTATTATTTAAAAAAAATTAAGAAGTCAAGCGCCATAGTCACACGCATCGTGTAGCGTAAACGATTAGGCCTATTCCGTCATAAGAGAATCGTTTTTACCGGCCCCAAAACATCTTGCCATGGAAAAAAAACACAGTAGAAGGTTTCATAACATATTTGATTATAACCACATTATTTTCTTACGCAATCCTTTTCGTGTTCAAAATTTTAACGTAACACGATCGATTAGTCCTGGTGATTAGGATTAGCCCGCCATAAGCAAGCCTGGTATAACTAAGCTTCGTACGATGGCACACTATTGGTTGAACGCAAAACAGTCTCTCATTGGCTCTAGCAACCGATGATTTTATCACCTCTCGCAATGGCAGCTGTTGTTTACGTTTTTTCAAATTCCGCCGGATTATTAAAACGGGGTTTTAACCCTAAAAAGAGTTATTTATTTATCCTAAAATACTTACCTGTATTTTTGCTTTCCGTTTGGAATGCCTTATGTCCCAAACCCCTTAATGAAAATTAAGACATTTTAAGGTCCATGTAATCGTTCACCCACTAGGTCATGCAGCCTCATCACCTGTGCTCTGTGTGCTCCCTGGGCCCATTCGAGGATCGCGTAAAAGATTGCCTGAAGTTCCAGTAAATTTATGTGAAGGCAGGCTTCCTTTTCCTTCCACAGTCTTTTGGTTCGGCGATTTCCCAGATGTGCACCCCACCCTGTCAGCGACGCGTCCGTAGTGAACCAGTACTCCAGTAAAGATGTTTGCTGCAACCGTCCAGCATTTCACATTCTCCTGTGGCAGACAATGTAGAGGCATATGGTTTTCCCATGATTTGCAAGAAACCCATGTTTCCTGCCGAAACCAAATGGTTGGTCTGGCCCTACAGGCTAATCAGGCTTCTGAGGGTCCTTGCGTAGGAGTACTCTAGGGTTCTGAGATTGCAGCACAATCTGTCCCATGCGTTTCCTTGTCGGGCTGACTGAGAAGGTCTCCAGGAACTCTAATAACTGCGCTGGAAAGAGGTACAACTTCGAAACGTTGATCCCTAGTCTAAACTGCTGAAGTGTCCTCGTGCAGGTCTCCACTTGAAAATCTCTGGCGCCTGGTTCGGGATTGCGACAAGCCAGTTGTAGAGGTAGATGTATGAGTTGATGTTCTGCAGGTGTAACCAACCGAGAATAGGCCGCGTCATGATGGTAAAGATGTGTGGTGCCGTACAAAGGCCGAATGACAGCACCTCAAAATGGTACACAGTTCGCTGACAGACCAGGCGGAACAGGCGAAAGACTGGGGCTGAAGATCACATGAAGATAAGCATCCTCCAAGTCAATAGCGATGGTGAAACCAGACGTCTGCAGAGCCTCTCGAATAGAAATGGCGGGTGTCCATCTTAAAGTGTTCGTTTCTGATGAACAAGTTTAGTCAACAAAGGTTGAAGAACCCGGGAGATTCTGCTGGCCCCTTTCATCAGGACCGTCTAGATTCCTGAATGTAATCTTTGCTTTCTGGGATGCCCAACAGCCATTCCGAAGTACGATCGATGAGTGGCAGGGGCCGAACCAATGACAGGGTATGGCGGAAATGATTTCAAGAACAAAGCGGTCGTCGGTTATGTGTTCCGAGTACACCACGTGGCTTCTTAGCCTGTCCATACCTGCCAGTGGAAGGGGGGCAGGTTGTGTTGAGAAGAAGTCATCGCCTCAAGCGTCCTTTCTCACGGCCTCGTCACTCCGGAAGGGATCCCTGCTTCTGAGAACGGCTGGATCTTCTAGGGCCCTGTTGTGCTTGTGGTGCTGTTGCATCTGTCCGCCCCGGTCAGTTGGTTGGTGCACGGGTTGGTCCTGCGGAGTTGACTGGGGACTGGTGGTAGAGCCGCGTTTCCTCGAAATGGCTCCTTCTGGAGCTTAGACTTAGGCTGCAGTGGACATGGTGGCTTGGTACGTTACGTCACTTCAGGGGCCATGGAGAGGAGCTGACCATTGAAAAGATGGATAGACTTGTGGATGGGGAGTAAGCGGAGTTGTGTTGGCGTGGCTTTGGTAGAAAACCACTGCCGACTGTAGAAGACGTCCCGACGGTGCAGAACCGAATTAAAGAGCGAGCGTGCACCCCAGTTGATCGCGTTGCTATGAAAATCACCTTGCGCTAACTTAAGAGCATTCTCCAATGTCTTGGTGTCACACGACTCAACAGGCGGTCCCTAATCATCGTGGTGGATGCCGAATAAGGAAATTCGGCCGTCGACCTAGCCTCGTATTGTTGGAGTGTGATGTGGATATGGTCTCGTGAGGGTCGAATCCATCTCCATGCGGCTTACCATTGGAATGTACTCACTCTTCTCAAAGATCTGATAACTTCGGAGTTTCGGTACATTTGCATTGAATATCCCGAAAAGAACCCTCTCTTACTAGGGTGGGTGGGGGGCAGAACTGACAGCACCTTTCCTTTCCCAGGAAACATCCCATCCAGATCCAGAAGCTAGCATAACACGACCTGAGATTGAGGCGAATGTAACAGATTGCTGGTTTGGTGGCAGTCCGAAATGGCATACGCGAAGCTTGGTGGGCTCCCTGTTTAAGGTTCTGGTCTCGCTACCTTAGAACAGAACTCGGGTAGTGCATTGTTTCACAGGGCTGACAATGAACTCCCATTTGATGGCCTCCGCCGTCGACTCCGGAAATTCGGAAGTAACGGAACTGCAATCGGGATCCCTATCCCAAAAATTGTGTGAGGTAACACTCTCCAATTAACGCTCCTCCGCTGCTAAAACCCCAGGTGGCTTGTCGTCAACCAGCATAGGGTTGGTTGGCTGATCAAAATTCAAGGTCAATTTTAAAAAGGTTTGTAATTTTGTGGAAGAATGAGCGTTGATTTGACTGTTGCAGAGGTTTTTCTATCACAGGAAACGATCGCTGACACCCTCTCTCTGTTGTGTTAGCAGACGGTACTAACCTTAGAGCAGACGACAAGATGAACGCTGTTCTGTCGGCATGTACATCTTCGCTTTCCAGAGATTCCTATGTCCCAGCAACTTCCACTCGTTTCTGAAGTGCGAAAATCTTCAATGAAGTACATCGATATGACTATGAAAAGATGAATAAGGAATTCTCATAGGATCTTGACAACAAGTTCGCAGCATTCGAAAAACGTTTTTCCTTTTTGCCGGTCAAGATTGTTCAAAAACAGCTTCAGTGGCTTCGCTCCAGATTTCAGTGCCATCTCTCAATGTCAACTCTCCCCTGCTCAAACAAGGATCCAGACAAAGGAAAGAAGAGCCAAGCAAAATCTCTCGTAGCCAGGTGTCAACAAGAAAGTAAGTTAAAGACAGTGAAGGTTCCTTCACACATCTTATGCCTTTAGAACTTAACAAAGAGAACGAATCTCTACTACGCTGCTGTTGTACAGCTAGTTCTCACGCCGATTTGAGTTATTCTGCAACCACGGCTGCGCTTAAACGCCTAGTAGTGGAAAAACCGGAGTTAGCGGACCACCCCATACTCGAATATGTTAAAACATCATGAAACGGGCTTCCTCCTTTCTCAAGGATAGCTTCAATTGGGGTTCCAGGCTTTTGCTGAACATGGTTTCACACCTGAACTTTGCGAAAGGCTAAAATGCCCACTACTCCGAAAGTACAAAACAACTCGAGCAAAAGAAGAAAAAAACTACAGAAATTTTAACCGCTACTGCCTCTCAACCAGAGCAAGGGGTTATGGATCCTTTCGTCGTGGGAGAGGATCCTATGAACGATAAGATCCAGAAATTGGCATAAACACGAAACAACCTCCCCGACAGGTGGGGGAAGGTTAAGGCATCACGTGCCAGTTTGGAAGAAAATCACCAAAGGCTACACCTTCCCAAAACCTTCCCTCTGGATCGGGAAAACAACGAAAACCTCGAAAAGGAAGTTCACAAACTCTGCACACATCCACGAATCCTGCTGTCTCCAAGAAACTCAAGAGGATTTTGGAGTCCTGCAAGAGTTATAGGAAAGAAAGGATCAAGACCCGTACTCAAGCTGAAAAAACTGAACTATTTAGTCTATCAGTGAGGCACTTCAATTAGACAAATACACCATCGCCATCGATCTAGAAGCTACCTACACGTTCCACTTTACCCTTCCGTTCATCACCTATTTCGTTTCATGTCAAACAGAAGGACCTATCACTTCACAGTTCCACAGCTCCAAAAGTATTCACTGCAGTTCTCCATCCTGTGTTAGCTCATCTTCACCACATGCCTATTTGGACGACTGGCTGATACGTCATGATCAAAATCTCTCCTCGTCCATTGAGAAACTTGCCTCTGTCTTTTCGCCAACCTAGGGTTAAGGGTCCCACCAACTCAAGAATCAACCCTGCAACGTCTTTCATATTTCATACACCTCCACAACTTCACAGTCCGACTCTGTCCAGAAAGGATTGAAAATGTCCAAAAGAATCTAGGAAGGATGGCAAACGAGAACAAAATGACAGCACAAGAACTCGCTACCCACTTAGGACTCTTGTGTAAAATTGGTTCCACCAAGTCAATGGAGAGCAAAACCGATCCACTGGTTTCGGAAAGAAGGATGGCACCCACAAACATCTTAGGAAAACTGGATTCCTCTCCACCATCTTTCTCTACAGAACATAAACTGGTGGAGAAACACCGTGAGTCTTCAAACCCGAGTTCCAGTCCACGACCCTCCTCCAGATGGTCTAGGAGGGTCCAAAGAAGGTTGAGGAGCCCATCTGAACGAACATGAAATGTCAGGGATGTGGAACGAAGGAGGAGAACAATTTTATATCAACGTCCTCGAGCTTCGAGACATTCATCAGGCGATTTTATCATGGAAACCTGTAACAGTGATGACTAACACAACGGCAGTCTCTCATGTGGAGGAGGAACCCACTCATCATCAATGATGGAAGAAACATCGAAGCTCTTTGAGACTTGCAATGTATGAAATCTGAAGCTTCACCCAGACACATTGCTGGGGAACTAAATGGTTTGGCTGACGAGCTTTCGAGAGGGAATCAAGTACCAATAACAGAGTGGAAGCTAGACCCTAAGATCTGGCAAGCCCTCTTCCTGAAATGGGGAAAACCATTCATTGACCTGTTTGCTACGAAATTCAATCACACACTTCGTATCTCCCTTTCCATATTCAACATCATGGGCGACGGATGCCTCACTATCTCGTGGAACGGGATGTTTGCATAAGGATTTCCTCCGTTTTCCCTTCTCCATGCCGTTCTAAAGAAGTTCTGTCAAAGCCAAGGCAGCTTCATTGAGATAGCACCCATGTGGCCAGCAGCATCATGGTTCATAGACCAGCTGGAGATGAAGAAGGAAGACCAAATCCCTCTTCCAATATCTGAATTCTTCCTAACCAATGGAAAACAATTCACCCGAAATCCAATAATTTTCATCTTTACGTGTGAGACTTTAAACGAAATCCTGAAGGATAGATTTTCTTCTCCAGTAATTCGAAGGGTCTTTTTCGCAGATACTCTACCATAAAGATCTGCGAAACAAAGTCGAAAAAATGGCACGGATGGTGTGAAGCCCACCAAACAGACCCTTGCAACGAAAGTCTTTTGGCCTTTTTTTCTTCAAAGCCTAGCGGGCCTGACGGGCCTAGCCTAGGGGGTTTTCCTAGCGGGTGATTGACCAATTTAATTTACTCAAGATGTAAGTTAGGATCTAATTAATTCAAATTTATTTCGGGCATAAATTAGCAAAAAAAGCCTTTCTATATGCCATGAAAATATCCATTATCTAACTTTTAGCATTCTTCTGCTTATGCTGTGTGTACTAGATTAGAGTTCTTGAGCTTCGCCAGCACCGCCACCCACTGCGCAGCGGATCTATATAAACTCGGTCAACGGCCGATATTTCATCATTTTTTCTCTACGTCGCGACCACGTTAGACGTGCTGTGTTCTCCATTTTACCTAGAAACAACAAATCATTAACCCTTTGCGCACTGGACCCGAGAAATTCTCGGGCAGTGCAAGCCATCCACCAGAACTTAACCTGAGAATTTAAAATTTAAGACAGGATTTTTATTTGAATCAGAACTGTTAATTTCATAATTTACAGCTCATTTATCAGCACTTTTGCCTCTTAAGAAAGAGGAAGTGAATAGTAACTTATTGTAATGGCGTGCAGTAGCTGAAAGTTGCTGACAATTAACTCCGACATGGGAATTTTAAACTAACTTCATTCTGGAAGTTCAGTTCAGCCTTTCAAATAGGTAGTTGGAAATTCACCATGTAGAGGGTTAAAGGATACAGATCTGCCATCAATTCTGTGGTCTCGGGCTTCGGCAACAACCCTGTCTTTAAAAGATTATATCCAGACTATTATAGCCTTTGAAAATGCAAGGCCAAAAACTCGTCAACTTTTCCCAAGGTGGAACCTTCCTCTGGTATTGGAAAGCCTTTTAAATTGTCCGTACGAACCTTTGCATTCGGCTTCGATCCTTCACCTGTCTCAAAAACTGTTTTCTGCTAGCATTAGCTTCTGGAAGACGACCATCTCTGATTCTCAAAAGATTGGGCAACTGTAACTGTTACATTCCCTGCACAATTCAGGGCGGAAAAAAATCTAACACCAGCCATGGCTCCTAAACCAACCACTGTGAAAGCTTTAGGACCATTGTTGAGCCAGAGGAGACGGTAAAAAACTCAATGCCCAATCGGAGCACTCCGTCATTACATTAGTTCCGAAGACTAAAAAAAAAAAAAGAATTGTGCCCCCACTCCACTCCCTCTAAATTATGGAAGTGGATATGTGAGGTGATAAAACATGCTTATGAACTTGGGCCAAATCACCTAGATGTGCCAAGTAAGGTTCGGGCTCACTAACTGAGAGCGCTAGCAGTTTCATGGGCATATGACAGTGGAACATCACTCGATGAAGTGGTTGCAGAATGATCTTGGAACAATATCATCACACTAATTACACAATAATTACATCACACTACCTCAGGGGACATCCTTTAAAAGGTGAAAAAACTATGAAAGCACACATTGCTGCTGGCAGTAGAATCAGACAGTAAGCCAATGATCAACTGCCTAAAGAAAGAATGAAGCATCTTACGAGGTCAGTAACGTTCTCTATTACTGCCATAAAATTGGAAAGTCTTGGAAAATGTGTTTCATATAAAAGTGTTTTAAAGAAAATGTTGGATTGCGAAAAGTTTTAAATGAAACAGTTTTGCCAGGTTCACCAAGGTTAGTAATACTGAAGGTTAGTATTTTGTAGATAGTAAGCAACGAAAATTTTAATACTGCTTAAAAATAGTTTTTACT
This sequence comes from Lithobius niger, assembly GCA_023313725.1. Classification (NCBI taxonomy): domain Eukaryota; kingdom Metazoa; phylum Arthropoda; class Chilopoda; order Lithobiomorpha; family Lithobiidae; genus Lithobius; species Lithobius niger. The sequence goes on along the minus strand of JAHWFP010116133.1, from coordinate 26,600 downwards.
ATCTTAAAATATTTACCTTCAGTGGAACCCACCCTACCTCCCCGCTTCGCAGAACCCGGTGGTTTTCCATGTGAACATAAACGTTCAAAGCAATGTAACCAAATCGAAGCTATGCTCGTATTGTTAATGGAGTACGAGCGCAGCGCTCCTAGCGGGTGATTAACCAATTTAATCTACTCAAGATATAAGTTAGGATCTAATTAATTCAAATTTATTTCGGGCATAAATTAGCAAAAAAAGCCTTTCTATATGCCATGAAAATATCCATTATCTAACTTTTAGCATTCTTCTGCTTATGCTGTGTGTACTAGATTAGAGTTCTTGAGCTTCGCCAGCACCGCCACCCACTGCGCAGCGGATCTATATAAACTCAGTCAACGGCCGATATTTCATCATTTTTTCTCTACGTCGCGACCACGTTAGACGTGCTGTGTTCTCCATTTTACCTAGAAACCCTACGAGCTCCTTTATGCCACGCGCTAAAGGTACGCCCAGAGAACCATTGGCCAAGGTGGCCACTCTACCTCCTTCGTCGGTTGAACTCATTCTGGATGATCTTCCTTTACCAGACTTCTTGATGATGTCCGCAGCTTGTCCCCGGTCGCTCGTGTGTCTCCGCCCATGGGCCTCCCTTATGTGCCTCCTCCAGCGGGCTCCACGGTCCCCATTGGTCCTACCTTAGACACCGCTACCACGTCTCCTCATCAGTGTGGCCAGCCTCGGCCTGCATCCAGCCGTCGAGCTCTTCAAGGTGACCTGCTTAAGGCCAAGGAGACCTGTGCCTGTCTCAATTGCAAGTTAAGGCTAAGCCTGCTGCGGCCAATCGCGCACAGCCACAATCCTTGAATGCACCTGTTGATTTGTCCTCCCTTCCCTCTCGTCGGTCCACCACATCCCGTTCACACCGGTCTCTTGTCGTCATGACCAGCCGCTCTTTAAGGAAACGGGTACACGAGCTGATCGATTCCGCTCTCTGTTCGTTCCATCGTAAGCGCCCAGCTAGAGCATCCAATCCCGAGGCATATTTGTAATCCCGGGATTTCGGGATTCTTTTCTCTCAATCCCGAAATTTCGGAATTTATTCTTATGAATTTCAGTAGCTAAAAAAAACTACATGAAAGGAAGTTTACGTTCGATAACCATTGTTTTTAAAATACTCACAAGGTGAAAACTAAAGTGAGCACACATAGTTTGTAGCTTGCTGTTGATTTATTTGAAATGAACTGCCGTTTTTTCAAACTTTAAATCAGTGGTAGTGTTTTGAATTTGTTATTTTTTAATCTAGTTATGATACGCTTTGCATTCTGTAGGCTGTACTGCGGTTACTGCAATCCACGAGCAACTGAAAAAAAACTGACCACATTGGAAGATGTACTCGTGTAGGAAGTAGTCCTAAACACCAACCAGTGATGGAACGCATGTAGGAACTGGTCCAACTCGAAACAGTAATGAAACACCTCCTTCACTGTTCACTCACTGTTAACTCCTGATGCTACTTGTGGTCGTCGTATTACTTGTGTGTGTAGTGTAGGATGTTGATTTTATAACTTGTTTCGTAAGACTATACGATTATGACTATGTGAAATTTAACCGAATTAAACCAGTAACATGGCTGGTAACGGGCAGGGAAGAAAGATGCAATGGCGTCTGTGAGAATTGTTAAAGTGGGCGTTAAAACACGTATGTAAGCCTTAAAAACCCTTACTGTTCTGAAGGAACATATGCAAGAAGAAAACACGTAAGCCATCAGCTTCGCACTGTTACATGTAAAAGAATCTCCACCGCCCCCCCCCCCCAAAAAAAAAAAGCTGGAACTTCTTTGTTCGTATTAGTTCGAGGTTGATGGATTACACGTCCGTTTCTTGTGTCTGTTCCTTTAGACCATTAAGTTTTCTTATGGCATCCACCTGTATTTTAGCGCTTGCGTGTTTTTTACTACTAATGTCTGTTATTTTTCTCTTGTCCCAACAAGAAAAACAGCAACAACAAGAATATAGTACTTACCTTAAAATAACATATGTGAGTTTGGGCCTTTTTAATACTTACGTTGTAAACTATAAAAATTTAAAATCGATTCATTGGTTCTATATTTAGGTGGGGCAAAATTTCTCCAACACGAATAGTAACAACAATATTGTAGTCACATTCAAATGCGTTCAAAAGGCCTTGGGCCTTGTTCATACCTACGTGTTTAGCTATAAAAGTGTAAAATTGGTTCATTGGCGGGATCTCTAGATGAAAGCAAAATTTCCCTAACAAAAATAACAACAAAAATATTGTAGTCACATGAAAATAGTTTTTAAAGGCCCCGGTCCTTATTAATGTGTAAAATTTAAGCTATAAAATTCGAAATCGGTTCACCGGTTCGATCTTTAGTTAAGAGCAAAATTTCTCTAAGATGAAGTACGACAACAAAAAGAATACTGTCAACAAAATAGTCTTCAAAAGGCTCTAGGCCGTGTTCATACCTACATATAAGCTATAAAACTTGAAAATCGGTTCATTGGTTTGATCTCCAGGTTAGGACAATAGCGTCCCACCAGCAAGAACAACAAGAAGTGCTGCGTGTTGTGGAGGCCGAAAGGTTCAGCTGTTGCCATTAAGCTTTTTAATGCAGTGAAAAAGTTATGAAATGTAACGGGCGTATGCTACGACGGAGTAGGTGCTTGTAGCATCGCCGACGCCTGGTGAAACTGGATCAAACTTCTTATCGTGCGGAGATGACTTTTAGTACTTTCTGTTTCAAACAGCACAACTGCTACAGTCCCGGTGTAGGGAATGGAGCATTGAGGTCCTAATCTTGGGTCTAACTAACTAAAAAAAGCGGGTATCGCTGCCACCAAGGTGGGAAAAAGCTAGCTAAGCTAAATTTGAGAGAATTATCCTAAATCTTAACTTCTACAGGGCTCGAATTGTCTTAGAAAAATTGCATAGCAGAAATGCAATACAAAATACAAATTTGCGTAGCAGTCACGAAAAAATTATTAGCAACTTTTAAAGAATAATTTATTTACTGAAAAACAATACAAAAAGTTTACTTTATTTGAAACAATAGCCATTTTTGTTTCACTTTTACTTTACTACACACACGGATGCTTGGTCAAGACTTTGGCATCCGATGCACGTTCTAAGTCCCACAGCAGGTCAAACGGTCGGGGCTCACAAACTGGCCGTGTAAACTTGATGAAAAAGACTATTCTGAAGTGTCTGAAATGAAAGCGCCACCAACTAAAGACCGAAGGTGATGGTAGGACCACTGATTTCCCAGAATGCATGTGCGATGCTTGGCCTGCCTATAAAGTAGGATGGATTAGCATCTCAGTGTCAGCCAACATGGTCATGACTATGCTGTTATGTTGTCTCATGTAATACAGTTGCATCGCTAAACTGCGATACATTATTTAATTTTGCATCGCTAAAGTTTAAATTTGTGGTGCAAATTGCGATGCGAAACTGCTCATTTCGAGCCCTGTTCTAGCAACATCAAATTAATAACTTTGTTTGGCATTTAAAACTCCTGGTTTATTTTTGGGCAAACATGTGAAAAATAGCACTTTACATTTAAGTTATTATGTACACGCAACTTAGTTTTTAGTTTAAAACATACTCGTAATTTTACATTAAAATTCGTACACGTGAACTTGAATTAAGTTCAAAAGAAAACAATTTCAAATAGAAACAGTGAGTTTTGTAGGCAACGGGGATTTCGCAAAAGAGCCCTCTAAATTATAAACAGCCGCAGCTGAACTATAATAGTAGACCCGGCTTAGTTTTGTTTCAAAAGGGAACACCCAAAAGATAAAACCGTCCCCATCGGAATTCACATTAGAAATGGGATGTAACCTCCATGAAGTGCTATGCTTCTGCAAATCTAATTCAAGTTTACACGGCCAGTTTTTGAGCCCCGATATTTTGACCTGCTGTGGGACTTAGCCATTTTTTTCGAAGTCCAAATGGTGACGGTTAACATCCGTTCCATCTGCCATAGCTCGGCTCACAGAGGTCTCATGAACTTGTGGTTGGGCTTGACCCAATGGCCTTTGTTTACATTAAGCTACGTTAATGAAAACGGTGAAATGAAAGCTGGTTTTTAGAAACGGACCGTGAACCCTAAAGTTATGGCTGTTAACGTCCTAAATGCCGATGGCTTAACGCACCATAATTTACATTCAAGGCTACAAGGTTAAGTTAAAATTAAACTATAAATTTTGAATTATAAGTCCAAAAGACAAACTTTCAATTTAAACTAAGTTACATACGAACCAACTACCTTTGCCCGGTATGGCAACAATCGGACCGCGGCATCTCCACTCCCGACCGGCGTAGCTACCTCTAGCCTTGAGATTCCTGAGCTGTGCTATGGAACTCCCTTGCAGGTTGATTTTATAGCTGCTGCCTGGCAGCAAGGAGGAGGGCAAGGGCGGGCCTGTAGGAGAGCGATGGGGGGCCCCCCCCCCCGGGTAGAGAGGGGACTCTTGGAGGAGGAGAGTCTGACCCAAACCGGCCAGGCTGTCACTACCGGAAGTTGGCATGACGGAGCAGACACAGAGTTTAACACTCGTAACAACGTGAAATAGGCCTATAAAAACTACGATATTACGTATCGCAACTATTGAAGCAGGGGGGGGGGAACGAAGTATGCTCAGATTAAACATTCAGATTGTAATTAATTGTAGGAAAGGCTACTTTGTTTACTTTGGGAAGGTAGCCACGTCGGTGAAGAGTGGAAACACTGGGTCCGTTAAAATAAAGACAAACATAAACGTTGAGCTCCGGTAGGGTTCATGGCAAGAAATTACGTTACCAAAATGCATTAGAGTGCCTAAACAAAAGTATATCTTGTAGCACTGGCTGTGTGTCTTCGTTGCAGCGAAATTCAGGCCCTATCGACCACCCTGACAGACTGTTTCTTCTTGGACAACTATTCCGGGGTAATGTTGACACCACGGCCCTCTTTCAGAGCCAAGACCCAGAAGCCTTCCCAACGATCTCATCTGTATATCATTTCGTCTCTGTTTACACTTGTCGGCGATGAGCCTGAATGAGCCCTTTGCCCCGTACGGGCACTTTGTTTCTATTTAAAGGCATCCAAGCCTATATATCCGACGTGGACGCTTCAGGTTTTTCTTCCATTCACGATGAGCTCGGGTGAGACCTCCACCCTCACAATCTCCACATGGATCAAGTCCGTCATTCTTCAAGCCTACGACACCCTGGATGTCAAGTATGTCGACCAAGGTATCCGCGTTACCGCTCATGAACTTCGTGCCGTTTCAACTCCTGGTCCTTCCACTTTAATATTCCTATTATGGATATAATGGAAGCAGTTTCATGGTGGAACCCGACTGTATTCGCATCATACTATTTTCGCGACATGTCCGCCCACGCAGCTGGGCTCTGCCGTCTTGGTCCTTTCATCTCCGCCAGACGGTCTATCGGTCCTCAGACTCCTTTCCTTACACTGTTTGCAAAGTTGTTACTTTTTGAGGAGCTGGCTCGCCACCCAGGGGTGCCAGTCAAGTAGCACCCGCCGTCTTTGACGAGCTCTGTGGAATTCTAAAAGTTAGGTAGTGGATGTTTTCATGGAACATAGAAATACAGGGTGGTCCACAAAAAACTGACGACCTAACATTTTCTATGTTTTCATGGCATATAGAAATACCAGGGTCACCTGGTTGATTTTTGTTTCTATCGTCTTCATGCATTACCTTCTTCCCACCCTCCTCCCCTTTATGTCGCCACTTAGGCACTAAGAGAAATAAAAGATGAAGTATCGGCCGTTGACCGAGGTTACATAGACGGAGGCTGCGCAGATCCACAGCGGGTGGCAGCCCTGACGAAGCTCAATGTTAAAACTTAGGTAATGTATATTTTCATAAAGGCAATAGAAAAAAAAAGGTCACCCTAGTATTTTAATGTTTTAGCATACACTGAAGGATAGTAAAAATGATTTTGATCAAACGCTTATTTCAGGTTAAAAGAAATAAAGTTGTTTTGTTAATGAAAGCCAACGTTTTTTCATTTATTCATTTTCTTTACTGAAAAGTTGCTAAGCACGTATCCAGTGGCGAATGTCAAAAAATTTACACAAAGTTGGAAAAGGGCTCAGATAGACCTATGCTTTCTTCCACCATTAAAAAAAAGTTGGTTTTAAGGCCACGTCGTACCTTTTTTTTTGGGGGGGGGGGGGCCCAAAAAAAAGAAACGATGAGGCAAAAATTCCAGTTATCCTACAGACGAATAATGGCCCTTAGTGAGGCATGAAAATATTGAATTACCATTCTTGTCATTATATAATTTTATAGACATGAAAGCAGAATTACTAGGTAGTGTTCAGGGATACACTGAATATTCAGTATTCAGCCGAATAATTTTATAATAAAAATTTATGCAATTTTATAATGTAAGCACATGTGGTTTGTGAGGAAATGTCTTCTAACATTCCTAAAAGAAGGAAAAAAAATTTGATCAAGGCGTAATAGAAACTGTACATTTTATGAGAGGGTGTGTAAGTTTTCAAAAAAGAAAATATGCGTTGTATACCTTTACTTCCGTTTCATAGTGTTTTACCATCAGGAAATCTGGGCAACTGATTTGTCTACTCTTAATCAGTATGGTCACATATTTTAATCAATACCGTATGTCTAATTTTCTGGTATTTGGCCCGGTATTCGACAGATCCCTGGTAGTGTTCTACCCAAGACTATAAAGCAAAATAGGGATGAAAAGTAACAAATAAAATTTTGACAAATAAAATAAGTAACAAACAATGAATTTTATTGGACTTAACGTTTGTACTACTATTAGGGACAACTTTTCCTACAATACAGTAGTTGTTTAACTTGAACTGATAAATGTTCAGGGAGGGCAAACAAGTGTCATTGTAAGTTTGAATTGTGGATAGGATGCCAAAATTGGTGAAAAAGTGACAATTTACTTGGGACAGACTGCAATCTTTATGACCACTGTGTACTGTGGTGGACAACCAGTGGTATGGTCTTCAATAATCACCTAGCTGCATTTTGCATTGTTTTGTGTTCCAAATGTCTAGAACTACAAGTGTGTATTATACTGTAGCAAGTTAACTCTTGCATCTACTGGCATTTCCAAAACATGATGTGCAGTTAACATCCTAGTAGGAGAAAATTTTTTTTAATTTTGGAAGTGTAGTATGTTGAAACTGGAAGTGCCTGCATAGACAAATATCAGCAGTAACAAAGCTGTGCTCGCCTGTTCAGGGCTAGGAATATCAACATTCATCATTTAAAAAAAATCTCATTTGATGTATATTAATTATTTGTAGCTGCTTTTTTAAACGGGGGCCATTTAAGCTGTGTTGACTTTCTGTTAGGCCACGAAAAAAAATTGTCAGTTTTCAGGCCCTGCTTGGTAACTAGTGACCTGGAAAAGTTTTCTCAAGAAAAATTTGTTATCCAGCAAGCAACTGAACACAACGATTAAGCTACTAGGTTACTGAATTTCGAACAAAGAAAAAATAAAAGCCTGGTCACCGCATGACTTTTTGGACATGTAAAAAATGCCCGAGAACCAAAACATTTTCTTTCTAGTTGCCTTGAAAAAATCCATTACCTTTTTTATTAGCATTCTCCTTCTCCATGCTGTTCAATACTAGAGAAAACAAACGAAGATGTCCTTCCGGTTCTCTACCTACTGCGCAGGTCTACTGCGGAGCGGCAATGCTCACCTTTTCTTCTCTAGCGTCTACGCTGTTCACTTCGCTCCAGGAAACGTCGAGCCTCCACCGCCGCTTCCGCCTGCCTTCCTCCTTCCTCCCTCCGCTTCGCGATGCCAAGGGCCAAGGGAACACCACGGGATGATTCTTTCCCCCACATCTTCCGCCTCACCAGTTCACGTCCCTCCGGTTGCCGAGAACGTGGAAAATTTCGGACTTACAACGGAACAGTTTTCTTTAAATCCTCCGCCTCCAAATTCCCTCTGTTTGGAATCTTTCCCTGCACCATGCGACATTGCTGCCTCAAGCTTCAACTAAAGCGTGGAAGGTTACGGCCAAGCTGGCCTCCTCCGTCAGTCCTCGTATCACGCCATTGAACCTATCTACCCATTCCTCCGAACACTCCACCTCCCGGCGTGCCAACATGCCACTTACATTCTACTTTCTCTGCGCTGCCACGCACCTCCGCCCTCCGCTGGCTGCTGTCCCTCTTGGCTTCTGCCTAAGGTGGTTCACGTTTTCTTACGTCTGGTTACGTTTTCGTTACGTCTGGTCGGGTTACCAACGTGCCTCGTCGTCGGTCCCCTTCCCCACTGCGCACTGCCTCCGCGCAGCCTTCTTGGGGTGGACCTTTTCACTGCCTACTATCGGCTTTCACCTTGCCTCCCTCCATCATTAAATGCTGTTGTTTTCTTTGGAAGGGATATGATATCCCTCCGCGACGCTTCCATCTGCGCATCCTATCGCGCAGCCCTCTTTTCGGATTATATTCTCCGACGATGCAACCAGCTCGTCCTTTTTTTACTGCTGGCTTCATACAGTACGGCACATGCGCGGCCTTGGGCCGACTCATATCAGTTCCAGCACAGCATCCTATCAGGGTCAGTTCTCCTAGGTGGTCACCACAAGTGATCATCCCAAGCTCCTCACGGATCTACAATACCCTCCGCATACCGCCGTTCCGCGGAAGAACACCTCCCTCCGCTTCTCTTCTTGTAAGGTTATCCTACCTTCTGTTGTTTTACAGCGATTTTTTCTGAGTATACCTTCCGTTCCGACTCCTGAACCTATGTTCATCGAACAACCATCCCGCATCCTATATTGGCCTCCCCTACGGAGATGTTCCAATTTCTTTACACCTCCGCCCCGCGGAAGGATGCCTCTCTCCGCTCCTCTTCAGGTGGATTGCTTTGGCCCTTCCGTTGTTTTACAACGGTTTTCTGGCTGGGCTATCCGCTCCTTCAGTTGAGGATGGACCTCCTCCGCCCTCACAGGGTTTACTACCAACGTCCGTCCTTCCTTCCTTCGGGAAAGTTTCCCGTCTGCCATCCCTCCGGCGCCACTACCGCACTTAGTAACATCCCGTCTTACTTCTGCTAATCACACTACTGCTCCGCATCCGGCTTTGGCTTCCTCTTCCCATGTTGGTTTGGCCTCCTCTTCCCATGTTGGTTTAAGTTCCTTACCTTGCCTTCCGTTTCAAAGGTTCAACTGAGCAACGACTTCCTTCCGACTCAACTGTGCCTCCGTCTCGACCCTCCACATACCAAAGTGCTTTCGGTCCCAACCACCCGGGAGGGGCCTATATTCCTCCATCAACCTTACATTTCCTATGGTACGTCACTTCCGACTCAGCCTCCGTGGCGTCTTCTTTCCACCGACGATCCTATCACTATCTATCATTACCATTCCTCTCGGCACAGATGCTGCATCCTCCCCAGCTTTCCCTCCATCTGGTATGCTTGTATCTGCCCTTCTGACCCAGACTGGCCTTCCAAAGCCCAGCCACGTTCCCCTCCGGCCATACGTCCCCATCCTGCTACCATGCAAGGGATCACACCTCTGGCACCACACCACCATCCTCTCGACATGAAGAGTCATACACCCACCAGTGTTTACCTCCTCATAACCCTACCATATTCACACTATAGTCTGGGATCTTACATTCCATGATTCTCCATCCGCAGCAGACGGAAGATAACAGCCAGGTCGTTTTTTATTCTTCGACCTTACCATCACCACGCTACGCATCGCCAATGAATTCGTTGCCTCTGCCTCTCATCCAGCCCTCCGCTATTCCTCCATCGTCCATAGAGGCTAAAGGGACCGCCATCGACCATGAAAGCTAAACCAACGAAGTCCTCCGTTCCCGACTATGAATGCTAAAGGGACTCTTATTCTCCGCCTGCTGTCGGCTTACATTCTTCTCCCGCCAGAAATTGGGTCCTGTTATTTCAATGGGAGGTATGATATTCCTCCGCACCGCCTCCATCTGTGCATCCTACTGCACAGCTTTCTTTTCAGATAAACACTTCGACGCTACGTCTGGCTCGTCCTTCTCCTACCATCGACCTGTGCAGCTTTCCTCCGCACTGCTCCCTAAGGAAGTCCACCTGCACGGTCCAATCTACCATTCCACTTCCTCTTAGTTGACTTCTATTCCCAAGCGTCGTTGCCCATCAGTAGCGGAAACAGGCCCCTCTGCTCCGCCTCCGCCGACTCCACCCCTTGTCCTCCGCAAGATCGCCAATTGCTACGGACGTTTTCTCCTTATCGCACTAAATTGACCTGCGGCAGCCTGGTTTTCGCTGCTCCTCAGCCTCCTCCTCGACTCGCCCCGACAACTCCCGTATCAACCAGACCTCCTGTCCCAGAACGACGGGCTAATCCACCACTCGTACTTCCTACGCCTTCACGGGTGGCTACTATCATCGGACTCCTCCGCATAACAGGCATTCTTGAGGACGAAGCCTCTCGCATGGCTTCCCGAACCATCTGCTAGCTCCTCTCCCACTAAGATATAGGACAGTCACTGGAAACGGTGATTTCATTGGTATATCACAGAACAAGTTGTTCCCATCCACCCCGACGGTAATGACCAAGATTCTTATTTTTCGCCCGACCCATCGGCCTCCAATCATCCTGAACCTCCTTTCCAAGGGAATCCTGATCCCTCCGAGATTCCTCTTCCCGAACTTACGACGACGGTAGAGGGAATCATTCCGGACTGCTTCCTATACAAGCCCTCCGCAACAGCCGACCCAGCCTCCATGAAACAGGGGTCTAGCAACAGGCTTTGGTTTTGACCTCCAAGATCAACTTCCTCATCAGCCCCCCGCTCCTAGATCATTCCACAACACTCCTTACCACAACAGCAGCATCCTACTTGGAAACGGGCACCTCTTAAACTCGTTCTGGTCATAACAATTACTTCTTCCGCCCTATCGGCAATGATACTACCAACCCACGTAACTTCAATACCTACCCTCAGTCGGACTTCCCTACGGGCAACGCTAAATTGGATTTCGGCTTAGCCCTCTACCTCCCTCGTCGAGCATCGGTCCCTGTCTTTGTTCTCCGCGACAATGTCTGCATCGTCCACGAATTTAGTCTACCGATCAGCCTTAAATGCAGTCTTCAAAGCGGCCGGGAATACTGCCCTCCTTACTGACTACAAAATTTCATCTTTAATCCACTCCTTCCGCCTGGACCACCCACGTGCCAGGAAATAGTTCCCAGACTGGGTCCTTTCCATCGTCCTATCAGCCCTTATGACCCCTCCCTATGAACCATTGGCCTCCACACGATTCAGCCATCTTACAAGGAAGACTGTGTGTGTTCTTAGTGGCTCTGATCGCCTGCCTGCGTTGTTGTGAATTACAAGCCTTATGAGCAACCGAAAGGGATTGTTTTTTCCTCCCGGATTACAAAGGTGTCACTCTCACTCCTCGTCCATCCTTTCGTGCGAAGACTCAAAAACCCACTGAGCGCACTCACCCTCTTATTGTTTCCTCCCTCTCCAACATATTAGGGGACGACGACGAACATGCTTTATGCCCTGTACGTGCTATCCGTTTTTACCTTACAAGCATCCAAACCCATTCAAAGAAGGCGCACCCAGCTTTTTCTTCCATTCAGCGACGAAGTTGGAAATACCTCCACACGTATGATTGCCACCTGGCTCAAGAACGTCATCGTCCAAACCTGTGAACCGCTTGACATCAACTGCGCCACGAAAGGTATCTGAGTAACGGCCCACGAACTTCGAGCAATATCCACCTTCTGGGTCCACTACAGCAACATTCCTATCACCGAAATTATGGAAGCTACCTCCTGGAGACGTGTCTCATCACGCCGAGGGTCTATACCGCATCGGCCCATTTGTTGCCGCCCGTCTCATGCTTAACTCCTTAAACACACGTTGCCATTCTATAAAGGGAACCGGAGGCTACCTGAGGGGACTCCTGTCAAATGGCGCCCGCCGCCTTGACGAAGTCTATGGGAATGCTAATAAAAAAGGTAATGGATTTTTTCAAGGCAACTAGAAACGTCACAATACCAGTATTACCTGGTTAATTTTGGTTTCTATTGCCTGTTGAAAAAATACATTTCTTTGCTCCCGCCCTCCTCCCCTCTAGTCGCCATTTGGGTACGATAGAGGTGTCGAAAAGGTGAGCATTGCCGCTCCGCTTCGACATATATGAAGGAGGCTGCACAGTAGGTATCGAACCGGAGGGACATCTTCGTTTGTTTTCTCTAGTATTGAACAGCATTGAGAAGGAGAATGCTAATAAAATTAACCAGGTAATACTGGTATTTTGACGTTTTTATGGCCTTAAACAAATTTATACAACTCTTCCATTGTTGCAGCAACAGTGAACCGTTGTATAAGTTTCTTAAACTTGGTTTAACGGAACACACTTTTGTGATTGTTATATTGCAAAAATTATTGGTTAAACTGAGGCAACTACTAATTGTATTACGTTGAATCTATAGAAGATTTTAAGCCTTATTACTCCTGTATTAAAAGAATAATTTTATGCGCTACCTCAAAAGATGAAATCGATGCTGTTGGAGTAAAGACATTAGAAAAATAGGACAAAATCTACACTGTACAAAAAACCCTAGGGGTTCAGGATTCCCTCACTGGGAGTGAAGGGAAATAGTGTTTACGGAGCTGATATTTTTTTGTTGCTAATGAAGTTGATAATGAAGTCGATAAATCCAAGACTTAAAACGTTCTTCAGGTTAGCATCGTCGTTGGTTGCGGCAAGAAAAATTATGATCATTCCTTAAGCTTCTATTTACCTTTTTTGTAATACGCTACCCAATCATTGCTTTAATTTTTTTTTCTGTTTCTTGACCAAACTATTTGTGACACCCGTAAAATGAAATATTTCAAATTTAGGGGTGGGCTATGCGTAAATTCCATCATCAGTCCTGCCTAATGTTTTCTTCTAGTTTCTAATTGCCGGTTGGAAAATATCCACTACCTGTGAATTTAATTGCGTTCAGTTCCTGAGTGCTCGTTACCCTGGAGGATTTTAAACTCTTTAGATACGCCCAGCTCAGTCACCCACCTGGCGCGTGCAGGCCCTCCATAAATGGTGTTACGGCGTCAGCCAGCCATCTCTTTTCTTCCACGCTGCCGTCACGGTCACTTCGCTCTGTTACCCGCCATCTTGGTTTTCATTTGCCGTTCGCCGGTCTTTGAAGATCATCGTACCGCCCGTCGCTCCCGTCACCGGTCAGAGTCTTTGCAGCTCATCGCACCGCACATCTTCCTGCTCGTCGGTCTTGAAGACCATCACATTGTTTGTCGGTCTTTAAAGCTCAGCGCAAGCTCCAGCAGTCGCTGCGTCAACGTCGCTACCTTGGCCGTTCGTCGTTCGCGTTCCCACTCATCACACCGCTCGCCGCTCCCGTCGCTGTTCAGCGGTCTTTGCAGCTCTTCGCACCGTGCATCTTCCCGCTCGCCGTCTGTCGGCCTTACAAACCATGTCATATCGTCCGTCATTCCCGTTCGTTGCTCGTCGGTCCTGAAGACCATCACATCACTCGTCGGTCTTTGAAGCTCAACACAAGCTCCAGCAGCCGCTGTATCAACGTCGGTGCCCTGGCCGTTCGTCGTTCCCAGAATCGGCCACCACTTCATGAAGAGGGTTCGCGTTCGCTCGTTCGCTGGTCATCCTCTCAAGAAGGAAACTTTCTCGGCCTCCCTGAACTATCAACGCTCATCACGTTTTGGACGAAGATTTTCATCGTTTGTGCGTCCTACTCATTATGCAAGTGAAGCATTCACCGTTCGCCGTTCACCTGCTACACAAGGAGACCACTGTTCGTCGTTCTTCCAAGCCCTTGACATCGTTACTCCTCCGGCCACTTGGAAACTGATTCCCATCACTCATCCGTCGTCGTTGCATCTTGCCCTGTTGTGACTGCCACTCACGCCACACACATTTCTCGACCACTGCTCGCAGCTGCCGTTCGTTTGCTCTATCACCGCCATCCTAGTTTCATCCATTCAAGCCGGCAATGAAACCTCCGTTCGCCTTCTGTTGGCTCGACGTTTGCCGCCGCCGCTGCGTCAACATCGTCACGGGGAGACCGTTGCCCGTTCGCCCGCTTCACCAAGAGGACTCCCGTTTGTTCTCGTTCATTGCTCGTTCGCCGCTCACCCCTACAAGGATAAGTGCGTTCGTTCTTTTTTTACAGAACATCCCTTCAGGACGAAAAACCTCGTAATCTTGTAATCTCAAATCCGTCGAGCACCACCCTGCTCTCCGCGCCACTATTTCCAGCTTGTTCAAGCATTGTAGCTGTCCACGGCCACACCATGCTGAATACACTGGCTCTGGGGTAGTGTCTGCCTGGGGTAGCCAGGTGCTGCAGACATCCACCCCTCTCTCGCTGCTAAATTGGCCTCCTCGATCAATCAACCATCTTCACTGGGACAACACCCACCAGGCATTGTTTTCGAAAGCTTATAGACTCCATACAGCGAATCGATGCAACGCCAACCCTGAACTCGCACCTAGCTTCTGCCTCGCTCCTTGGAACCACTGCGTGAGACTTCACATAATCACCCACGTACTTCGTTCCATCTCACCTCCCTCACACCACCTCGGCTTGGTTTCATGGTGGGTAGGTCTCCTTCAACTCGCCGAACCTTTTCTGAATGAATGTTCACTCACACGTCTTGAATAAAATCCCACAACATCGCAACGTCTCCATCCCACAAGCTCCCGTTGCAGACGTTCGCTCCGAACTGTCACCAATCGAATCATGATGGTCTTTCACGGTACCCAAGTCCCTCACATCCCGTCTCCGTCACCAACCACCTGCTCTGCATCATGATGAAGCTGTTCACGACTCCCCCGCCACTTAACTCACCTAGATCGAGGACGACAAAAGCTAAACTCTTTGCACTGCCCGAAGTAACATCCGTTTTTCTACGTACACTTCTGGAAGTGGACATGACCTCACACAACGCCCCTACGGTCCCTCAATAACATGCCTGGACTCCTGTCTCTTGCTCACCTTCCACGACCAGGTCTCTTGAAGGAATTCCGGCCGGCCATGATTTTAATCACTCAGCCTTACGCCTCACATTCCACTTATCCAATGTTTATGTTCGACTCATCAATCTGTCAATCAAGATGAAACACTTTGTCACCATGACTGACCTTCACGGTTCTTAACCAACACTAGATCTGCTTGGGTGCCCTCACCGACTTACAACCTGAAGTTTCCGAACCACAACCAGCGGTTCAAACATTAATTTGCATCACTCGCTCATTGCCACCAACGATTCCTCACCCATATGTCTGGCAATTTCGCACTTCCACCGAGTCAAACTGAACATCGTCGATCTTCTCCACTATTCATTCAACTTCGCCTGGAATCCTTATCCTCACGCTCATGGCAATGTGCTCGGCAATTCGCCCCTTCACATGCTGCCCTTCTATGATTCCCTTGGTTCACCCACATAGTCCACTTCCTGATTTTCCTACTCCAATCTCAATGACTCTCAGTAGTGGCGCCAGCCAATTCCAGATAGGGGGGCAAAGAAAACGAACATTTTTTTGTTTATATTTGTACTACTTTAGTAGGGGCCCGGCGAAACCAGCTAGGGGGTGCGGAGAAGAGCTACAAGCTCCCCCAGCGGAGCCCCGGAAGCTGAAGCATTTTAGGCTATTTGAGGGCCTATTTTGGGCTTTCCGAGACAAGTTTGCACCACATCCTTTAGCATGAGAGGTCGTAAAAACCTAATTGTGACCAAATTCTGTTTTTTTTTTACACATTAAATTAACTGGTGAATTAAATTTTTTTTAAATATTATTAAATTAACGTTAACTAACACTGAATAATTTAGGTTTGAAAAATATTTAACCATCATTCGTGTTGTGCGTTGGGCTTTTAAAATTGGGCCTCCTCCTTTTAGAAATAACTGGTAAGACATTGGCATCCCAAACGTGTCTCAAAACTAAGATGCCTGTCAAATCATGGAGTTGACGGCAACAAATCAATTTAGCCACTTACTGTACACGATTTTCGATCAGTTCATTGGTATCACGAATTCATTTGACGAAAACTTGACTAGAATCCTTAATAACTTTTGTTTTGTACATATTTAATTAACGTTTCTGCATTAACTACGACAGCTCTTAAATATGTTGGTGACGAGGACTACTCAAGCAAAACGGCAAACTCTATTTTGACCTTTTCGTCCCGAAATTTTTACGAATTTTATGTTGTCGTGTGGACTCAGTCTTCTGGCTGTTCCCCGACGACAATCTCGGTTACTCCCCGACAGGGGGGCAAGGCCCACCCTGTGGCGCCACCACTGATGACTCTGGGGAACTACATCTCATTGACCCTTCACCACTCTAAAACCATCATACAAATCACCAAGCCGATCTTACGCTTCATCCATCATCGGAAACTCACAATACCCTCTTCAACCAGCTTGACTGCTCCCCCAAATCAAAGCACTGTTTCTTGAACAAGATTTCACAATGGTCTGCCACCTTCACACCTCTCTGTGGTTCGAATTTCTCAATGAAACCTCCGCAACTCGCTCTCATTGACATCCCATACTCTACTGCAAATCAGCCAAATCGTTAAACCATCAACCAAACAAGCCGTGGATTGTGGAAAAACTCGCCTGAACTTCCTCACCAACTCGCTTTGGCTATTGAAAGTTCCCTCCCCACTCCGACTGCCTTGCGCAGAAAGTCGGCCGTGAACAGAGAATGGTGCGTCTGCAACCAATCAGCCACAACTGTGTCACTGGGTGCCCGCCCACCTATACTGACGAGTCTACTGTAAATGCAATTAAATTTACAGGTAGTGATATTTTCCAACCGGCAATTAGAAAGCCCAATTTTACCTGGGGGGAGGTCAAAATTGGTTTCTATTGCCTAAGGAAAATATACACTACCTGTAAATACCCACCCAACCTCCTCTCTCGAGTCACCATCATGACTGACATATCGTGAGGAAAAGTAGATGGCTTGCTAACGCCGTAATACCATTTATGGAGGGCCTGCGCACGCCAGACCAGTGCATGCGCAGGTGGGTGACTGAGCTGGGCGTATTGGGCTTTTTCGATAAACACCGCTTAAAAAAAGAGTCTGGAAAATAGTGAATTAAATAAAATTGGTTGAATTCTTGGTCTTGGACATTTATGCTATTTAAATCACACACTCTTCCCTTGTTCATACTGCACTCTGCATCATATTTTTATTTATAGGATTTGTCAATAATTGTTTGTATATATTGTGTTTGCGAAATGTGTAAATACTTTTTTAAAATGTATGTGTACAAATATAAACATACCAGTACAATAACGTGATTCCTTTGTTTTATAATTATGTACATACAAAAAAAAAAAGTAATTGGTAAATTGTACATCAAACTGATATCTGTGATGACTGCTGGATCATGTCTGTAAATCAATAAATGCCTGTAAGCATACACAGATTAGCTCTCATTGGCATCTTGGCCCAAATCAGTTTCCAATAAGTGTTCTATTGACTTCAGCACAAATGGAATTGAGCAATTATTGTGATGCCACCTGAAAAATACCAAGAACGAAAAGATGCAAGTAACACCAATGTTGGTATATGCAACAACAGCATCTTGTAACAGTAACTGCCTTACCTTTCATCTTCAATACTGTTCGGAGGACTCAACATTGCTGCTGCAACACTGAAAATAAAAAATATTGTCTTTGTCAGTGTAACAACAACAATTTTAATCGCCTTTGTCAGTGTAACAACAACAATTTTAATCGCAGAAGTAGTAGGGATCTATTAGGGTAAAAAATTCTGAAGTGAGAGTTGGACCTCTATCCTTGCTGCGGGTTGGATAGGGGTCGGTAAGTTACGGTGCTTCAAGATACACCTTCTCTGTCCGTCCTGGTACATGGGTTACAACAGCACAGGGTGTGTATTCCTTTCGATCCTTGCGGCCTTTCTTCCCATGTAGAGCCTTCTTGATCCCTTAAGGTACCCTAAAGGTAGGAACCGCGTCCACATTTTGTTCATGAGGATGACCCGTGGCATGGTGGATAGGGGTCCCCCTTCTAGAGTGAGTTCGCTTTATGGTAAGGCTTTTATTAGATTCTCTGGCCCTTCTGGTAAGTTTTATGTCCAAGTAAGGGATGCTGGCATTCCACCTATTAAGCTCGTCCAGCACAAGGGGGATTTCATCTTCTTTGGGAGAAGCTACTGCATCATCAACGAACTTCTTGGTCCTGTGTTCATCCAATGTAAGACCATTTCGGCCAGCACTGATCAGCACGAGGGGTACCTTTAACTTGATGGAAGGTCTTATGCTTTCAAAAGTTCCCTGTTAACCCTGTGTTCATCCTCGTCTATCTTCACTTGAGCAGCAGATTGATCAACGACTTCCATCGATAGCAGCCGATGGGGATGCTTGGAGATAGCATGCGTTTCGGTGTTTTTAAGTTTGCACCTTCCCCA
>JAHWFP010116132.1:32584-49826 GCA_023313725.1 Lithobius niger | reverse complement strand
ACATTTTTGTATTGAGAAAAAAGATTGTAACATTTCCATTAGTGATACAGTTTCACATAAATTACCTGTGTACGAGGAGTTGCAAGCGGTTTTCACATCCTAATGCATCAATTGTTTTAACATTATTTTTTTTTAATTAATTTCTTTGAGCCTTAAGTCAGCAGAAGCAACTTAATGCTTGTATGGCTGAACCGGCTCAATTTTGAACATTACCAGAATTTTAGAGAAGAAGAAATATCTGGTAAAGGGAGGTGCCAACCCGGGGATTCGATACGGGAAACCTCCGATCATCGTAGGGGCCAAAAGATTGTCCAGAATTGGCCAGAATAGTTCCCATAGCTGCTGAAGGAGTATGGTAGCCTCTCACACTACCCTGGCCAGCAGTTCTGGAGTGGACTTTACCAAGGTCCCCTTTCCAGGGGTTCAACCAGATCCGCAAACCTCCAGCAACTAGAC
This sequence comes from Lithobius niger, assembly GCA_023313725.1. Classification (NCBI taxonomy): domain Eukaryota; kingdom Metazoa; phylum Arthropoda; class Chilopoda; order Lithobiomorpha; family Lithobiidae; genus Lithobius; species Lithobius niger. Next base: position 49,370 of record JAHWFP010116132.1, on the reverse strand, counting down.
TGAGCTCTCTCACAACTCAGCTACGATGACCAATTAATGGCAATAATCGTATAAAACTATAGCGACCTGTAATTCTGTTTCCATGGTAGACGCGGTGAACGTTGTAGTGTGGGGTTGTCTTGTGCGACTTTGCTGGGTGCGGTGCGTTGCGGCGATTGTTGTCCGCAAACTAGTGCTCTTCGGGGGTGAAACACTACCACGCCCCCCACAATAATAATTTATTTACTCTTATACCTGCTTACCTGTTCTTTCACTGGCTCACAGATTCGGTACTAGAATGGAACCTCCTATCTAAGTACTGCGGATTGATTGTTACAACAATTTACTATACTTGTTCCCCCGAACAAATCGTGTCGGTGTATATCACTATTACCAAAATACCAAAAGAAACAACTGTCTGACTTCAGTTGATTTATTCACAAAAATTTCCACTTTAATTTATACAAATACCAAATATGATTTTATCTAAGAACAAATTTAACCCCTTTAGTTTTCGAAAATGCAGTATTGAATTACTTTAACAAGATTTAGAGATTACAGTAATGAATTATTCCGAGTTAACAATTTTACAAATCAATGACCAAAATACACTATTTATGATCTTTCCACTAGGCTAATGCAAATACAACAGCTTCCAATTTCGATTCACAAAATGCGCAAACAGCTCACATTTTCCACTGACCTGTTTTTCCTTTGCGGAGCTGTAGTCTCTTGACCTGGAGGGTGTATGGGAGGAGATGGGATCTCTGGGGCGCACCCCGAGCTTGGCGAACCTCTTGCCTTTTCTCTGCACACGAGTCTTTTTCGTGGTTCCCAATAAAATCTATACTCCTCCAATTACTTTTAAACTAGGCCAATTTAGCATACACGAAGTTACAAAATCCAAATCTAAAATCTAAATCCAAAAGCAAAATTCAAATCCAGAATCCAAAGCCAAAATCCAAAATCCAAATCCAAGTCCAAAATCTAAAAATTCAAAACTAAAATTAAAAGTAACAACTGGCACAATGTACCAGAAGGCAAGATTAATAAACTTTAAACAAAGGTTTTAACTGTGAAGGTACAATGAATTCCAATTACTTAAATTATTTCGGTATTGGTGTTCAACATGAATCTTTGAATCCTACCCGGCGCTTCGATAAACGCGAGGGAGGGCCAACAAAGGAACAAGCGAACCACAACACTTACTTTAACAAATTAGTCCTCCTCGATATTGTTGCCCAAATGAATCAATGAATCCTTTCCGCCATTAGGTCTTAACGGGTGAAAGGGCCAACACTAACACAAGTGGACCTCAACAAAGAAGCTGACTACTCGAGGTTACGCGCAAAACCTCGGCAAAATTTCGAACAAAGAAACTCACGAAAAACGGGGAGCTGGCCAAATACACGACCACTCGGCACGGGAACCACGCTTCGACTCCTCGAGCCAGCGTTCAAATCACGCGGCTCAACTCTGCACTCACGTCACTATGACGTCACTATTTTCATGGCGACCCATCTTGCGCCTTGGTGCCAGACCCGAGGCACTGATTTATTGCCTTTCTCCTCTCCAGGCCAAGATACAGCTCTCAACCTGGAAAAATCAATATCTTCCAAACCAATAACTCTAGAATTTTACTTTTTTCACCACTGATCTGCCAATTTTTTCCTCTATTTTTTGATATGCGACAACACATAGTTTCAATTTTCTTTACCAAAGTGATCATGGTGGTTGAGCAGTGATGGTGCTCAATTTACAACTTTTTAAGCTTCAAAAACAACTTTTAACATTTTTAAATACTAAGAAACAATAATTTATTCACTGGTGCACTGGGAAACCACGACTTCGGCCTTAAATTTAGAAAAAGGAATTTTTTCTTGGCCATTCATGTGTCATTTCTTTAATTATTTTCGTTAATTACTAGTCTATTAATTCTGTGACTCATTTTAATTTAATAAACTGTTTCTCTACCTTTAAATGGCTAAACAAAACGTTGTTTACCAATAATTAGCACTTAAAATTCATGCAGGCCTAAATAATGTTTTCCACAGTAACACATATACATGTCTAAACAAATAATTTCGCTATATATTCACCAGGGAAGCAAACTACATCATCACACCTCATCACACAACTCAACTGGTGATCTGTATCAGCATTGCAACATACACGCACTTGGCTGTGATGCGGCGGTGTACTACAGAAAAGCACCGCCAACTCTTTCTCTACTAATTTTGAATTTCAATGCATTCGGCTTCAATTTACACTGCATGGGGGCTTTAACAAAGTTAGGCCTCAAATATCGGCACGTTAATCTATTTTTTACTTTACACAATGATCGTTAATTACCTTTAATTTGTTTTTAATTACTCATAACTATTTTGAATTTCTTGCACAGTCAAAGAATTCAAACGCAAAATGTTGGTTACAAGGAGAGAGGGGAAAAAGAATGAAAGCAGTCTTCAAGCCATGGGCTCAGACTATATAGGTTAGGTGTCAAGTTTCACACACTCTTCCCTCGCTCTTGCGTGGCCCGTCTGGCCAACTTGCTCATACCCAGACAAATAAAGAAGGCGATTCCTTTTTGGCGATCAACACACACTGAAAGCCAATAATTTTCTACCAAAATATTATCATCGCCAATCAATAAACGCCATCAAACACCAACATTTGTTCATACATGGCAACTGAAGTCTTTTAACGCTAATAAGCTACGGACTAACCAAGCATTGAGTGTGCAATTTAAAGTGGTCTCGAATTAATTTTGATGAATTTTGAATCTTCCTTAATAATGAATTTAATTACTCAATTTGAATTATTTTTACTCTTTACCAAGCAACTTTACCCAATTAGAACATTATTCACATGCCTTTCCCAGGATTACTAAGGATTACCAAAGATTACCAAGTTTCGGATTACCAAGGATTACCATGTCGGATTTTCGGTGAACAATAGCAGCAAACGGAGAGGGAGCGGACATCTTCTTTGCAACGTGTTTTTTGTATTTAGCTGACGGAATTTATGGTCCAATTAGGCAGTAGAATGCGATAGGTTATCTTTTCAGTTAGGCTGTTAAATACTTCGGATATCACTACTTTACGGAGCTGCCTTCTTACAATGGAAAGTGAGGTTCCTTGATTGTTTTACCGCAAGCGATTATTTTCTCTATTGACTATTTTTTATTTATTGACGTGTGCGACTGGCTTGGGTCAAAGGGTCTTAGCGAGCGTCAACCGCACCCGGTCATCTGCCCGATGAAGCCCCAAGGCCCTATGCCTGACTAGCTTGGGTACGAAGTGATAAACAATCAGACCTCGGACCATCTTATTGTTCTATTTTTTATTATACTGTTGTCCGCTCTAACAATGGTTTCAACAACGCTTTCAACTGCTCGCATTGTACTGAATACTACATCTACATACTTACCTGATTGTTCACCTTACGTTCACTGCAATGATCATCCTTTACTTTTTTCCTTTCCCAAATATAAAATATTAATAAATTATCCCAATTAAAGTTTGAGTCCCACTGACTTGCTCACTCATTACTGAAAATTCTACTTTTCTGATACCAATAACTACCAAGATACGAATGATTACTACGGATTACATACGGATTACGATCAGATTACAATTACGAATTACCAAAAGATTAAGTAGTACGTTTCAATGTAAACCAATGCTTAACCGGCTCCAAGTCTTCAAATCTTCGCCAAGTAATTAATTCAGTTTGAAAACGCTTTCAAACGTAGGCTTATTTTTAATTACTTTTCTTCTCTTTCAAACGTCAAAGTTTTAGCCCTTTAATTTTCAATAGTTAACATTTTAGGAATTTAGTTTTCCATGTTCCACTCGGAAATAAATATAATGGCGAATCTTCCAAGACCCAAACTCGGTCTGCATACATGTTCATACACTCCTGATGACCTTTTCTATTTTTTATTTTGTTTTGTTTTCCTCTTTTTTAGAGTAGGGAGATTACGGCTACTTCGTGATTTACCTTTGAAGCTGATTACTTGGGATTATTTTTGATTGATTTTCCCGAATAGCTTCACATATTAGCAACACACATTCTTGGTGACATTTTTGACATAGTGGTAGCCTATAGGATCGTATTGGCATCTCCCAGAGGAATTTTACCTTTTTTCTATTTTTTCTAGGTCACCTGCTAAATCTAAACAATTAGGCACACAATATAGGAGTTCACATAAAGTTCACACAGAGTTCTAAATCAACTTGACTACACTGGGGAATTCTTCTTTGCAAATGTCATTAAATGCTTTGTAGATATTTCTCCTGTTGTTCAAATATTTTTTTTTTTGTCTCTAAATTATTTTTCCGATGAATTTTTCAAGTGTTCTTTGTAATGACTTTCAGTCATTTTCGATCTTCAAATCTGAATTTATATTTTTCCCTTTTGAATGCTTTTCTGGGATTGAGTTTTTTAGAGTTCTTCATACCAAAGCTTTCCACAACTACGCCAGATGGTTTAACGGATCAAGTTACGGTTAGGGTGGCCAGCGCGTGCCTTGCCAATGGGGGAGGCGGCTGCACTGATTACTACGTACAATCTTTAGCACACCAAAAAATACTTGTGATATGGACACCTCATTGTCCGATTTATTAATGATATGGGCGGATGGAATTTTACCCAATTGTACACAATTACTCCTGAATTCTTTGGATATTAATAAATGATTTAAAACTTTCGATGTAGGGGGACTTTTCAATGTAGGGGAACCATAGTCAGTTCTGCGCGCGGTGAACGTCATCTGATCTGCACTACGTTTGGGTAGGGGCGAAGAGATTTATGAGCCAACAGCTGGCTGGGAGACTTCGTCTCCCCAACGCACGCCTTGACGCAAGACTTTCTTCTCTTTTGACAACAGCAAAGGGACGATTTCTTTCCTCAAAATGAATATTTAAACTCACCCTTGCTGCCTGCCTCACAAACGCAAAAATTGACTCAGTTCTCATATGATGGTGATTTGTAACGTGTCCAGGGTTCCCAAAAATATAGTTCTTTCTCTAACTCAACTCAGTTCGGTTTTCTATGGGGGGTGGGTACATGGTGCGCCATCAGAATGGTGGAGGGCTCTTTGTTGTTGGGAAGAGGTCACAGTTCCCATTTCTTTACACATCTCTTTTGTTTCTTCAGGGGGGGGGGGGGGTTACATGTTTTAGCTTTCTCACACACACAGTTCTTGAAAATATTACGTGGAAAGGTGCTCGTTTGCCCTCCAATTGACGAGAGGGTCTTAAGTTCGAATTAGGAGCAACCTTTAGTCTTTACTACAATGGGGCTTAGGCTTATCTTCTTTTAGTTATACTATTGTTTGATTTTATTTCTTACTCAGTTCTAAGCGTGCCTCTCTGTGTGTTGGCTTACAGAAAGGACGCACAGTTCATTACGGTTTCTTCTTATTGTTCTTTTTGGAGGGGGTATGGACTGGAATGTTTGGATGGAAGGGAAGGGATGACTGAATGGATGGATGGGAAGGATGGACAATATGGAAGGATTCTCAGCATCTGGAATGTTTATGATCTCCTGCCACAAGTCTCAGTTCGTTTTGTATGGGATGATAACTGAAGAGGGAACCCTGGCAAAGTTTGCTCACTCAACTGGCGTCGCACTGTGTCTTCGTGGCAAAACAATGCCACAGTAGCAAGAGCCAGAAAAAAATTAGATATTATCACACGATGAATTTCCATGCCAACAAAATTAATAAAAAAGTTAACCACATTTCAGCTGACATTCTTAGTATGCTGTTTACCTGGCGTTTTTGTCTTTCTGTTGTGGTTTAATTCCTCTCCTGACTTTCGTAATTTCGAAAATTTGTAAATTCAACTGCCAAGCAAACAACACAATCATATCTAATCTGAACCATTCTAATTTTTCCGGTCCACAAGACATTCTTGTTATAGTTATCTTATCAGGACTGCCGCAGCTGGCCATCATTAAGGAAACATAAATCGAAACCGAGAATATGGGTCGCGGCAGGAATTAATTACCTGAGTGACCCATTTTACATGCAACTTTAGTGTGTTACTCGACGTTCACGTGCTAAGGGTAAGGAATCTCCCAATCCTCCACCAGACACTTGCGACATCCATTCCCCATTTCTGGGGCTTTCAACCCAAACTACACCCATGCTACATGATGTGTTCCACCATCACCCCTCACCTCCCCAACCCCACTTCCAACCCACACCCCAACCGCAATGTATGTTTAATCAGTTGTCCGTCTTCTATTATGCTTCACAGTAAGCTTTGACTCAATGCATCAAGATATGCGTAAATTATGATTGCAGATTCACCATCTCAGGTTACTGATATCAGCTAAACAAATATTTATTTATTGTAAATAGAGATATTAATATTTTAATTACCGATATTGTTCTATCAAATAAGATTTCACGTTTTTAAGTAAAACAAAACGAGGTAACATTGTGCGCCTGACGTTAAAATTCGCACATTACCCAACAAGTATGGACGGGATAACGAATTTTCTGCGTGGATGCAGATAATAACGAAATGACTGGCAAAAATGAGATTATTAAGAGCAATTGAAATTTTAATCGATACGAAACCAAAGATATTATGAAGAACATAAAAAAGGTTGTTAGCACTAACTGTATTTTGATGAAAACAATATGCTGCAAGGTATAGAGGGCTCCAAAATATTATCCCGTGTTATACATAATTGAATCGACTTAGCCTTTTGTATATTTAATGCATCACAAAAAAAAAAGTGGAGCTTATTTTACACTTGTTATTTCGACACTGATGGCTTACATGTTTTTTCTAGTATCCGTTCGTTTTAGAGCATTAAATTTTTTTAAAGACTTGTATCCGTGACTAGAATGAGTTAATAAATGAAACTGTCCAAAATAAAAACTTTATATTGCATTCAACAAAATTTTGGTTGTGCAATATTATTCTTATACAGTGTAGCCATACTTATACATAGTTGTATGGGTCTTGTTTGTTTTTATTTTAGATGTCGTTTTAATACCCTATGATGTTACGACTAATTTAAATAAATTAAGAAGTAAATAAATTAGCATCGTTTAATACTACTTATTGACAGGTAGAACACCCAGGGATAATTCGATTTGCTTTTTCGGGAGAGCAACACAAATCGGATTACAGACCCGTATCTTTAGTTTTTGTTTTCCTTTTTGGTACTGGTTAATATAATTTTATTTCTTGCAGAACTTTGATCATGTCTGTAAATAAAAGGCGTGCTTTTCTTACCTTTCTTGTCTCTGCACTGACCTCTCACAGCCTTGCATCACGGTTTTGCCCCAGAATTTCGCGTGATCCGTGGTTTTAGTTTCGATTTCTTTGCAGACGATAACACGATTTACGCCAAACGCGTGTCGACGTTACGCCACACGAGATTGTGTTTGTTTGAATTTGATAAAGCACATTAGATTACGAACATGATACATTTTCATTATAAACTGTCAAGTTATCAGTCTTCTATCACCACTAACATGAGTCATACACATAAGATCGAGAAGAAAACCACCAGGTGAAAACAAGGTAACATCCCGTCGTGGACCGAGTACGAAGCTAAAAGGGAACTTACTTGACAAAACGGAGGATTTGTAACACTATTCTCTTGTCTGGGTGAGTGAGTTAAGAATACACATTAATGTTTTTACAATCAGTACACGTGTTGCGTGCATTAGTAACTACTTAGCTGAACGTAAAATCCTTAAAATTGTGCCTTTTGTCTGAATAAGATTTGTACATTTTTAGCTTAAAATGTAGTAGCTCGTGGACTGAAAGTAGACTTCTTAACAGTATGGAGGCGTTCTTAAAATACAAACTGACAGATAAATCTGGGCTTATTTAATAGTTATTTAATGGAGTGAAAGTAGCTTACCCAAAGTAGACTATCCACTCCGGCAACAAGTTTATATGCGTTATATCTTTATACGTATCCCTTAAATGCCGGTTGCCACCAAATTAGCATTGAAGCATCTAGGCCTATCGAGTTCTCTCTCGCAGGAAGCAAAGGAATGCACAAAACAAAACTTTTAAACGCAACAAACAAACCACGTGACTCCTTAATCATTGAGTGTAAAGTTGGTATGCCCTGGTGCTCCTGGAAACAAGCTATAAAGATTAACGATACTGATATCACTAGATGGCGCCAAGAAAAAATATAAAGAAAATCCCCTGGCGCCAGCTAGTGACACTAAGATCGTTAATCTTTATATCTTGTTTCCAGGTGCACGAGGGCGTACCAAACTTTTACTCAATAATTAAAGAGTCTCGTGGCTGTTTGTTGCGTTTAAAAGTTTTGCTTTGTGCATTCCTTTGCTTCCTGAGAGAGAGAGAACTCGATAGGCCTAGACGCCGCAATGCTAATTTGCTGACAACCGGCCTTTAAGTCAATAACCAGTGCTTTATGTTCACACCCGGTTATTGTCCCCCGTGATGCGGGTTTATAAAGATTTTGTTGTTACAACCGCTAGGTTTGCTGCATTACAACCGCAAATATCAACCAGCTTTGTCAGTATTATTGATATTAACCTACAAAAAAATCATAAGTTAAACAACGTTGCAATAACAATGCATCATTAATATAACATGTCATGCGCTAGAGTATACCTTAGAAATGTGTGAGTGACGTAGGTACGTAGTTGAAAAGGCACGTGATTCATAATAACAGAACGTGACTTCTGCTTTTAGTCTTCTGTACAGTCTTACTGGCTGAGAAGACTATTGCAACGACCTTGCCCGTCCGCCCGTCTGTCCATCCGTCCGTCGCTTTTTTTCAACTTTGCAACTGTGCCAGATAGAGGCGACCACGGTTTACATCGTTTAAAAACACGGAAAACTAAAACATGGTTACTTCCTTATAGCTGATAATTAAATGACGTAATTAAATAAAATAACAACATTTGATCGTCGAATTGAAATCATAAGAATAACGCGCAGCCGTAAAAACAAAAGGATTTTAGCTTCGTTGAAAAGTCTCGTCGTATTGTTGCATGAATGAATAGGCTTACCGTCGAACCAAATTCACCTAATTTGCTACTTAACGAAATTTAAACTGCAGTTTAGAAAATTAGGCCTAAAAACTAAAAATGGGGCATAAAATCACGCTACCTTGGGAACGTCAAGTTGCTACGAGTCGCTGCTGGCTTCATCAACAACACTGCATTATGACTCCGTGTCTACATTGCGTCTCTCCCGTCACTTCCCTTCCACTGGTCTATGCACGTTGCATATTACGTTCTAAAACTGTAACTATGTTCCGGAGATGCACCATGTTACGAAAATGAATAGGTAAACTCAAAAAATAAAACTACAGGTAAAAATTAGGACTAAAAGCTGACAATTACGCCAAAAATGTATAATAATCTCTAGACTAACACATTTTTAACCGGCAATTGTGATGGTTAGTGCTTTTAGATTATATAATAGAGATCGCTGTTGCAGTGCGTGATAGAGATCTGCTCCTCAACATTGGAAGTGGGGATACTGTACAGAAGACTGGTTACGAGTAGGTAGTCGCTGCAGCTGCTTATTTGTCATAATAACGAGACGCGAGTTAGTGAACGAGTGGTGTAATGAAAAGTAAATTGCAGACAACTACCATAACGTTGTTTTGAGCCAGTCTACCATTACGGCTTTAGCGAATATAATTCGGCAGCTGAGCCCAAATCTGTTGCGTGATGATATAAGACGTGACCAGACAAGGAGGTTTCATCTGACACTGATATTGGTTTTGTTACAAATAAAGATTTGAAAACAGTTTCAACTCCCTATCGATCTTTTTCACTTTGTAAACTGCAACTTTTAAAATTAGAAAATTTTAAATTGGGTGGTAATTTTTCTTTCAAATTTTAAAATAGGTTTTTTTAATAATTTTAAAATCTGCAATCACCTTATTTTGCTGAAAATTTCTAGTAAACTATGGGGGAAATAGTACTTCACAGAGGATACATAAGGTTTATTACTGGTAGGCCTATCCTTTTGGAAGAAAAAAATGATATTGATTTCAGGTTCATTTAGTGGTCTCTGAGAGTACAAAATGAAATAATGCAAAAACTGTATTTTAAACTAGAAAAAAATCATTTTTTTTTTTCAGAATTAGCAACTTTTCTAATTGACTTATAATATTAAACTTTGGGCCCAGATAGGTACCTCTAAAAAAAAATTAAGATTTTTTTCCTTTTGGAATAATGATTAGGAGGTCGAACCCAACTTTTCAACCCTATTATGCTGGAGTGGAAGAGAGGAAGGAAATCAAATGGGGACATACGAAAAAATGGAAAAGTTGCAAGGAGTGTAGAAAAAAAAACAAGTACTAAATAAATTGTTTAAGATCTTTTATGCTGGATTTTATGTGTGGAGGGAAAGTTACCTTCCTTGCGTATGTGCTAGCTGCTTACCTTGGTTTGACAATAGCTTTAGATCGTTCCTCTTTCATGGTGGTCAGCTCTGTCTTAGGCTAACCTGCCAAAGAAAAATTGATCATGCCATAGCTATACCATAAAAGTGGATCAACATAATTAATGCTGTTGTCAAACATGTCAACATAACGAATCCTAAAGAAAATGTTATAGTTTTCCAAATTCTTTATCATGAACACGTGAAAAGAAAATCAAGCTAGGATTCGAATCCTATACAGTTACTCTTTATAAAGAACGAGTAATGAATACAGTGAGTGCATTTTCCAATTTTGTACTTGTGGTCAGGATTGTTTAAATATAAATTACAAACAAAAACGTCAAGTGTGCCGTAAAAAAAGGGATTATATGATTGAAGTTTCAGTTTACTTGTTAAAATGTAGACGGATAAAAGTTGATGATTATTAATTGAAATAATCAAATGTACAATTCAGAAAATTGCATCTGTTTAAGTGCTGTTGTGCTTTACCAATCATACACGTTACGTAAAGCACAACAGCACTTAAACAGATGCAATTTTCTGAATTGTTCATTTGATTATTTCAATTAATAATCATCAACTTTTATCCGTGTACATTTTAACAAGTAAACTGAAACTTCAATCATATAACCCCTTTTTTTACGGCACACTTGACGTTTTTGTTTGTAATCCGTGCACCTTTTTTGCGGCTATGGTGTCGCGCTATAAAGGTTTATGCATGCAGTCTATTGTTGCATGCACGAAGAATTGATCTGGAGTTTGCTGAGTGGCATTGTTCCCTAAATACAATGGTTAAAACAATGTAAAACAATCAAAATGATCGTTTAGGGTCCCGTAACTCCGGAATGGATCGACCAATTGAAAAAGTAGTCCCTGTAAGGTTGAAGCCCAGAGAAATTTCTGGCTCAGATCATGATTCATATTTTAGGTACGTGCAGTAGTTTTTTCTGAAACCGTGTCAGCCAAGAAGAACAAGAACAACAACCGAAGTGAACAGTTTTCAAATTTACGTGTGGCTTCCTACGTTTACTCTTGCACGGAATTGCATAAAAGTTGGTGTAAAGTTTGGAAAAGTTGCTATCTACTATCTGGCCAAGTTTGGTCGAAATATATTGAATAGAAACGGAGAAATAAATAGTTTTAGTTTTGCTGGAGAGAGGACTTCAATCATATAGAATGGAACTTTCTAATTTTGTATAAGAATGTACTCAAACTTTTTACAGTAATACGACATCAGACTACAGCAAACGGGAAAACGGAATGTTTAGTTTATTGTTGGTTTAGCCTGACCACCTGGGGAGAACTATAAAATGTTATGATGCCAGACGTATCGAATAATCAATATTGCCGTTTGCACGAACTACAAATCTGCATCTGATATTTTATTTTTATTTACAGGTTGTAGAAAAATACACTGAGGGTCCATTTTGAAACATGGGAGGACAACCAAGTTCACCTGAACGCAACAAAACATCTGTAAATGCGGATGGGTGAGTTTCAGTTGCATTAGTCGCTTATCTTTAAGGATGTAGTGTGTAATTTGTTTAAAAACATCTGTGATCATAAAAAGTAAACAAACTGTGTGTTTGTTTTCTGCCATACTCCTGTAGAAATGATATAGTATACAGGTCGTCAAAACAAATATTAAACAGATACTGAATAAAGACTTTTTGCTCCATTTGCCTGAAGTAATAACACGGCAGGTAGCCGATGTGTTTGTTAATATAATTCTCTACCTGTTAAAGAGAGATTGGTCTCATCCGTCTCATTTGTTTGCTGACGTACCTGGTAAGTAACACGTAGAATCAAAGTGAGATTTTTTTTAGACTGCTAAGTTTCTACATATATAGAGCTGTAAACTACTAGTCGGGTGACATTTTGTAATGTTTAAAAATGTCCCTTAACTTACCCAGAGCTGTTTTTGTCCTGCCATCACCGAATACAACACAACAGGAGCATATAAACAGTTCCTTTCATAGGAACTGTGAAGTGTTGGGCAGTATTAAAGCAATGACCCAACGTATAATGGGAATAGCGACCGACTCGACTATTTTTCGTAGTGCAAAAGAGTACTGTCTTGCTAATGTAGAGCTCTTTTGCTTTGATGACTAGCGGACAAAGAGCTACGTAAAAGCAAGGTATTGCTGCTAAGCTTATCGCTAAGCTCGGCGTGTCATGCGTCACGAGTGCCTTACAGTGTCCAGTCTAACTGATACAACAGTACTTTTTACAGTGTTCTCGCAGCGCGACTGGCAGAAGTGCGAAACATCATCGGTTGGAGTGTAGATGCGAGATGGTTCAAAGTTCGAGCTAACCACGTGGCTCGTTAAACAATAGACTGTAATGAATTAGTTCGTTGCTTTACTTTCTATGGAGCTTCTGCTCGCACCTTTTGTTACATTACGATTATGTGGCCAAAATTAGAAAAAGCACGGATGTAATAAGTAATAGTTGACCTTAATACTGTTGACCTCGACTTTCCCATCATCATTTACTAAGAAACTTTTGTGTTTGTTTGTTTGCTTATGTTTGCTTGTTGAAAGGAGAAGGCTTTGGATGCAATCTTAAGGATTTTACTTCGCACGCTTTACAATCGCACGCTTTAAAAGGAGTGAACCATACTTTTTTTCTTATTTTTTTTTTCACAAATCCAGAAAATGCATAAGTTGTCACACTACCCCGCCGGAAGTTTCAATGGCAAATAATAATTTTGCGATCTGTTCTTTTTGGGGCTATAAATAACTTCTCGACTGACAGCCAGTAGCAACAGTCAAATCCATTGCGATATATGCTCTTAAGGGGCCATATTCATAATAACGGCTCCACTCAAAGTCTGAGCTGGTACTTTGCTAAGTCAGGGCGAAGCCTGAGCCTAGCTCACTTTGGTATACATAATCACTTTGGTATCCAGGGCAAGCTTTGGCGTATGTTTGAGCCTAGCTCACACCTAACAAAGCAGAGCGTGGAGAGATCCACAGAAACACAAATAGACAAACAGAGAAATAATGGGAAAAAAATCATAACGATGATAATAATTATACTCTGAAAGAAAAAAAAGTGTACGAAGTTTACACTTCTGCACTTGTTTTTTTGCATATTACAAAGGAGTATACTATTTTACATAGATTTCATTATTATAATTTTCAAAACAAACCAGTGATATTTAACAAGAATTTATTCTAAAAAGAATTTTTTCTAACAATAACGATTGTAGTCGGCTCCTGTTGGCCTTCCCGAAAAGTGTGATGAAAATCTTAACTCGACCAAAGATATGTTTTGCTGAACCAGGTCGCAAGTGACAAGAAAGGGGAGCCCGCACGTTTGGGCACTTGGGTCACTTCCCCCCCCCCTCTACTTTTGGATGCTCTTTCAGTAAATAAAGATAAGCCACTACAAAGGCTATTCAAGGATTAATATAATACTGGTTCCAGGGTTACGAGTTCAATGTGGCCCAGACATCTGTTTTTTTTTTAGAATGAATAGCTATTTTTAGACATCTTCTTTAGAATGCATGGGGGAATGGTGCTTGCACCTTATTATAGTGATCTTTGCCCTTCTTTTCGATGGACCTTTTTCCCCCCACCCCCGCCCCGTTAGAAAGTGTGTGGGCGCCAATGGTGACAATGAAAAAATACTTTGCCAGCAGTGAATCAGCAAGGACCACATTCATAAGATAGATCCTGAAGTAGAAGTTTCGCTGAACCAGGTCGCAAGTGACAAGTAATGGGCACATTGGACACATTGGGGCACTTGCTTCACTGGTCCCCCCCCCCTCCTCCTCCTCCTCCCCCGGCTTTACTTTTGGAAGTCCTTTTAGTACATAAAGATAAGCCACTACAAAGGCTATTCAAAGATTACATACTGATTCCAGGGTCCAAAGTTCGTTTAATATGGCCCGGCCATTTCTAGCATTTTTTTTTTATTTGGGATAGCTATTTTTTAGACCTTTTTTTTATAATGCATGAGGGGAATGGTTCTTGCATCTTAATGATCTTTGCCGTTCTTTCCATCGGGTGCTTTGCCCCCCCCCTCCCCCGCTTGAAAGTCTGTGGACGCCTACTGTGACAGAGTGTGAATAAATAAGGGCCAAATTCGTAATGACGGCTCAACTCAAAGTCTGAGCTGGTACTTTGCTAAGTCAGGGTGAAGCCTGAACCTAGCTCAGACTCACTTTGGTATACATGATGAAATCCAGGCTTAGACTTAGCAAAGTAAAGCTTTGGCGTGATTTTTAGCCTATCTCACACTTAGCAAAGCAGAGCTTTGAAGAATGCACGGAAACACAAACAGGATTTCTTGAGTCGACTCAAGTTTTGAGCATGAGCCACGACTTGGCTTTGCCATTATGTATACGAAGTGAGCGAGGCTCAAATTTTGCAAAGTCGGCCTCACAGTGAAGCCCGAGTCCGTTCTCAGCTCATGCTATGGTGTCATTGTGAATACCAAATTGCTAAGTTGAGCTCGAGCTCATGCTTAGTCCACGCTGAGCCGTCGTTATGAATATGGCCCTAAGTCGTCAGCCGAATTGCTACAAGCCACCATACGATTGCCACGCCAGCAATAACCTGAGCCACAAGATAGACGAAAAAAACGCTGGGATGCACACGAGCTGTAAATAGTCAACATTTCCTTGGCGAACTTTATCTTTGGACCGCCTCCTCCCCCCCCCCCCACCCCATATTTGGATTTTTGACCTCATCTTGGCGTTTGCTCCCTTCCCCCTCCCCTTCCGAATATTACTGCTGTCATACACGCGATTGCTACTTTAACATTTTTTACACGGCGGGTATATAAATTTTTGTACTTTTTAATTTAAATTTTTATATAATTTAAGTTTATAAAATTAGTCTGTTTGATGATCCGACTGGCTATTATAACTGATATTGTCTGACAAAATCTACTACTCTTTGAATAAAGAACAAAATTGATTTCATTTGCCCCCTCCCCCACCCCGTCCAATCCCTCCACGGGCCCACGGGTCGGGGTTCTTGTCATCTGCCCGGATTGCACGGGAATTAAGCGGCCCCTAACCAGGGAAATCCCTAAACGAATCTATTTCGGAACTATAAATAAAAAACGCAACGCGTCGAAATCTTTAGGCCGTGTAGCCAAATCGATGTTATGCAGAGTACCTGACTCCCAAAGCAAGTCCAAAGTCTAGTCACGACCAGGCTTAGGATTTCGTGAGTAGATTCACTTTTTGGGCATGATCCGCGACTTGGCTTTGCCATTATGTTTACGAACTGAGCGAGGCTCAGACTTTGCAACGCTCTTCTGCTTGTATGGTCCGTCTTACCAGTTATCCGTAGTCTGTAGTCTCTCCAATTTTTTATGGAAAAGATATGAAGAAACCCATTACATCATCTACTTATGGCTCCAATTCACATGTCATTTAAATCCGGTGACCAGTACGCCCCCCCCCCCCAACAAATACGTCACAGATGCAGTAATTGATGAAAGGTCAACAGGTTTTGGTCGGCAATTCTTCCTGACTCTTAAGTTCCGCCATCTCATGATGATCGTTACAATATTTAAGCAGATATCATCGGGAGAAGTCCGGCTTTCCCAAAAGTGTTAGCATTCAAGGTTTCTTCAGTTCAGACTAACTGAACGTTAATGGTTTCATGAGCTCCAATCAACGATTGTTCCTCGTCCACACTTTCTTTTGAAAGTTTTCCAAATCAGTACTGCTGATCAGATGTTGCCTCCAAGCAACAGTGAACAAAACTACACTTACTGTTCTCACAGGCTACTCTCCTACCACCCTGTGAGAGTAGTCATCTTCGAGAACCCCAACTACGGTTGAAACTTGTATTTATGCTTTCATAAATTTTAATCAGCAAACTCCGGCGGAACAATCGTTGAAACTTAAGCGTGAATGGTTTATGACGTAGTAGGCCGTTCGCTCCTCAAACTAAGTGCATATTCAGCTACAAAAAATAACACCATAAAAATATTTGCATTTTCTGATTAGAAACAATTCCAACTTTCCCTCGCATTGCAGGGCTGTGGTATCAATGCTCCATACTACATCGACACAGAAATGGTTCTGGCAGTAAAAAACTTTGTTGTACAACTCATTGCCCCGCCAACACGTCCTATTTATTTTCTCCTCCCTGTTTGTTTTCAATTTCGTCATTTTCATAATATAAGATTGGCTTGAGTAAATGTCTCTTCTTCTGATCCATTTCCTTTATTTCCACAGGACCTCAGTTCATTTTACTTTATTTTGTACCACTTTTAATTTTTTATGTTATTTGTGACCGCTATGTGTTCATTGTTGGATGTCTTGTTGCTCTATGCCAGTCCTGCTTCGATGTTAGTTAGTTGCTCTATGCCAGTCCGGCTTCGATGTTAGTTAGTTGCTGTATGCCGGTCCTGCTTCGATGTTA
>JAHWFP010116132.1:3109-32574 GCA_023313725.1 Lithobius niger | reverse complement strand
TTAGTTAGTTGCTCTATGCCGGTCCTGCTTCGATGTTAGTTAGTTGCCGTAGCGAATCGTTTTGATTATCCTGATTCGCATTAGCACGGATCGTTACTGCCGTTGCGTCTGCATAACAAGAGTAATAAGTTGGATTTGTTTGTAAGTAGAAAACAGTGGATTTAAATTCCTCACTACGTGGAACGGCACTAATGTTGAGCCATTTTTTCTAGCTAAAGTTGCCCTAACTTTGAGGAGAGAAAGGCTACTACATAAATAAACCAATCACTTCTAGGCTTCAACAGTGGTTTCATTTACATGGCGAGTGCTTTTACAAACTTTTGTAATCTCCAGTGGGTGTTGGCTAGTGTTTTCTTCGTTTTACATCTAAAAAATCTACTTTTCTGCAGCAAATTAATAAATTAATATGTACGTATCGAATCTGCACTAATGTACGTGATTCAGAAGGCAAGAGACACTTCAAAGCCAGGTAATTTAAAAAAATCGTCAAAATGGCAGACACATTCGAAGATAGTGATATTAGCATTAAAATCCACTTGGTATTTTGGGGTCGGTGTTTATTTGTATTGTAATCATCGCTACTTATCGGTATTTCTCATATCATGGGAATGACAACGAGGAAACATCTTGAGGCCTACTTTTCAACTTCATTCCGTGGGCAAAGTTTGGTTAACTCACGACCCGTTCAAAATAAAGACAGCACCCACAGTGTTCCTCTTTAGGAAGGTGTCGGGGCTTCATCCATTCGTTTTCCAATGAAATGAAACGAAATGTTTCTTGCACAAAATTTTGCTGAAGTTTATTATTGTTGGCAAAATAAGAAGTTTTTTTTATGCAAATAGTCTGTTTTGCTGTGAACATCGTGTGGGCAAGAGATAGCAAAGCTTAGCTTAGATTCCTGAAGAAGTTGATTTGGTCAATAAATGGGAAAGGAATTTTGGAAAAGTCCCTCCCAGTCTGTACAACAAGAGTATTTGGTGAGAGACTGTCAGACTCCTTTAGCAACTACGAAATCTAGTACGGCCTAGTCATGGGGCAAGTAGCCGGATGGTTAGCACCAATGTTGCACGTGCAAGAGGACCATAGTACAAGCCTGAACTCAGACACCTCTGATTCATGTAGATTGTGACAAGTAAAAAGATCCTAGGAATTTCCAATTGAAATTACCTAAGCTACGTGCCACGGATGTTTGCCGTGATGCGCCTATTACGTGACTGGGTTAGTCCACTCAGACGACCAAAGTTTTGCTGTTATCGTTCGTCAGTGGCTGACTCATGATGACGTCACAGCAAACAGCCGTGGCTCTTTGCGTAACAATATTGTACCTCTCTCCTATGATACCATGACTTTAGCTCGGAGTGCAAAATACCTCCAAGTCCTGCTGAACATTGTGTATCGGCTCCCTTTTAAAATCAAAGGTTTCCTGGTACGAATTCTAGACATTTCCTCTCCCATATATGAATTCTTTCTCCTTCTAAAACATAAGGCTCCCAGAACTTTAGTAAAAAAAAATTATATAAAAAATAGTAAGTATCGTCTTAAGACTGAATTGGTTTTCTAATTATCAGGATTGGATTTTTGTAAACCCATATTTGCTGTCATCCTTGATACCTAAAGGGTGAAATTTAGTCTCTATTTGTGACACACCTCGAATGAATTCTTTCCTGTTTTAGACAGTTTACAATTCACTTTAGTTAATAATTATGATGTACACTAGGCTACATACAATCACTTAGACGCCTGGTAAATATTCCAATGTTAACATGCTTTCTAATTTACCTTTCAGCTCATCTGTAAATCTGGAAGAAGATTTAAAGAAATGGCAAGAAATCATGAACGATATGGAAACTAAGTTCCAGGAACTACGCCAGACACATCCAGGTGTGGGAAGAATATTCGAAACCAGCAAAGGGTTGATGCAAAACCCAGTCAAAGATTTTGTAAATGAGTTAGTCGACAATGCTCGTCCACCGGTGATATACCTCCTCGGACGAAGTGGGCACGGAAAATCATCACTTATAAATGCTCTTGCTAGAAAAACCGTGGCCGAAGTTGGCCACGTGAGACCAACCACTGCTCTTTCCAACGTTTACGACGTGACCTTCGAAGGGAAGGGATGTACATGGAAAGTGATCGATTCACGAGGAATCTTCGAAACAACACGAGCTGGAGGTGCCATGAATTTGCCTGCCACAGATCAAGTAAAAAAAGACGTAAAAATTCACAAACCAGATATCATTCTTTACGTGGTGAGCTGCATTGAGGCTAGGAACCTTGAAGTGGATTTGAAAGTTTTAAAGGAAATTTTCAAAACTATGGAACAGAGTGTTGACTTTCCTCCTGTTGTCGTAGTTCTAACCAAAGCGGACGTCATTGGGCATACTCAGCAATGGCCACCATACGATTATCAGACTAAACAGAAGATCTTGGAAGAATTATTGAGGTACATGGGAAAACGTGTGCTGTTAGCTGACGAGTGCAAGCCTTTGATACCCAATGCTGATTATTGTGGCTTGGAACTGGTTGGTTGTAAACCATTCTTGTATGTTATACCGGTAGCTACTGTTACCGAAGAACCGGTCGTCAGATGGAACATTGATGAATTAAGTTTGGTGATTGGTAACAAAATTCCATGCCAAGCTTGGCTTTATTTCTATCAAGGCCAGGAACATAAAAGCAAAATCAAAGATTTAACAGCTAAAGTGATTGAAAAGTTTTCAGCTCTGGCTACTGGAATGTTCTATTTCAACATTCGTTCATAAGGAAAATAATGTGTATACAATACACGTACGTGAAAGATTTTGGAAAATTTTACATAAGCCTGAACGTGAATGCATTTTGTACATTAATAGAAACGATCCTGGGAAAATTGTGGTTTCCGTCACTTCGTTGTTTTCATCTTTGTCAGCACAAAAATGGCAGAAATAGCAATGAAAAAATATAAATTAGCAAAATTTTTTCTCCTTCTTCAACGTGTCGTAAAAAGTAATTCTGAAAACTTGGGAATTGCTTTGTGAGAGCAGAGAAGGTACTGTTCCAAGATGCCCACTGACTGGCACAAATCCCAAAACAACATATAAAAACGAGCAAATTTAAATTTTCACTCCTAATATGCGGACCTTCATCACCTAAAACGTAATACAAACAAAGATGAGTGTGAAAACACAAAATTGGGAATGTGTAAAAGTCACACGAAAAGCTACGATTTTATGTCACGACAGCATAATTTAATGCTACAGTTTAGAAAACAGTTGATTGGGTTAAATAAAAGCCTACTGGTACAACAAAATAAACAAAACAACAAAATTTCGGAGAAAAACAGACTCCGTCATCAGGTTTCAATAAAATATTTTATTGAAACCTGATGACGGGAGTATGTTTTTCTGTGAAACGTTGGTGTTTTGTTTATTTTGTTGCACCAGTAGGCTTTTATTTAACTCAATTACGGAAAGGTGCTCTTTCTTTATTATAGAAAACAGTTGTTGGCCTAGTCTTTCTTATCTCTAACGAATTAACGAGTCAATTTGTCTTATTTCCTACTATACGATAAAATAGGATTAACAGTCAAATTTATAGAGTGAAATTCCACCGTTTATGGCCCACGGAATAGCGTAGTACTCCCGTACTGAAATTATAATACTGCATTTGGAATTTATTTCACTAAATGCCTGGCTCCTAAGGTTGCTTAGTTAATGTCGGATTATTTCAGCAGCACCTTAATTATGAGTTTCTAAAACAAATAGCCGAAAGAGTATGGGTCTTTTGAAAGTTTTTTTTTTTAAAAGGTTTGTGACAAACTGGCAAAAACTGAAAATGCGCAGAAATTAAGTAAATTCGTGAAGTGAATAGTAAAGTTGTGCATGAATTGCGTTTTGTTTGATACGCTAAATCACCACAACGCTGCATTATGACGACTGACTGCAACGCGAGTTAAACGTGCAAGTGCACGAAACGTGCTCAAACTCGCGACAGTAATTAATGTTTTCTTCCTTTATGTTGGCTGCATTTCTGAGTGCAAATACAGAATGCTGAAAAACGAATGCCAAGTCAACAACATGTCCATTTTTAAACGGTATGAAATACGACGACTGAAAAATGGCAATAGCTGCAGGTGTTATAGTATGTCGGCTACATACTAGGCTAAAAGATATTCAGAGAGAAAATTTGAATGTAAAATTTGCGCTCTCTTACAGTAAATGTTGTATCACAACTGTGTCCACTCCCATCGTAACGGTGGTTTGGTGTTGGTGTCGTCTTGTGTTTCTCTGACAAGCTATTCTGCGGTAAGGTGGATCCGGTTGAGTTAGGATATGCTTTTAAATGTATTTCATCACTGCTGGCTATGTTTTTAATTGTAGCTCTTTGAAGAAGGATCCATGGTGGCCAGAAAATTTAATGTCTTTTTATTTTAGAACTGTTGGTTGCTGCATCCGCTGTTGGTGACATATCTCATCTGTCCTGGCACAGCCACCTACAGTAAAAGCCGGATCAGATCAAGACAAATTAAGGCAAGTAAAATCAACCATTGACATAGAAGAAAGCGCAAGTTTGCTAGGTGCTGCCATCTCTACACCAAGCGGCGAAATTTCAAACTAACCGACCAGGGTTCCAAATTCTGTCAACAGATGACGCCACTTGACAAACTTGCCGCGTCGTTATTTGATTCGTCGTTTTGCGGGGCATTGTTGGAGGCAGAGATGATACGGCCTTTACTGTAGGTGGCTATGGTCCTGGACAACTTGAATTTCAACATGACACAACAATACTTTCCTCGCCGCATCATCCATTGTACAATTCACCAGTCTAGTCCTATTCACACTTGACTTCCACGTGACCACGCTTATACCATACGCCATTGTATTAACCTTAAAGGTGGTTACAACTGTATCAACCCATGCTGCCACAGTCAAAGGGTTGCTACAAATTTTGGAATGCGGACACAATCTCATCCGCCGTCAAACCGTTAACATGTCTTTCAGTTTAGGAAATGACTTTGGCCAAAAGCATTAATTATTTAGATGTTCTGTGCCCAAACCTGATGGTCACTGCCACCCTTGACAGCCCAGGTATGCTCACCGGTAATTCGACTCCGTCCTGAAATTTCAAGTGCGCCTGGCCTGTCCCAAGGCCTTTCGAATTGCACCTGTTGCTATATTGTGCTATATTGTGCTTTAAAAATAATTGCTATTCGTAAAGCACAACACCACTTACGCAGTTGCAATTTTCTGAATTGTGCGTTTGATTATTTAAATTTAAAATAATTAATTTATATCCGTGTACGTTTTCGCAAATAAAGTTAAACTTCAATCATATCACTTGACGTTTTTTTTGTTGTATTATTATTACTGTTAATACTATCAGTTATTCTCACACTCTAGAATAACGTAGTGTAATAAACCACCTTCACGCAGTTACATTTCATTCAAGTGACCTGGATTCGAACCTGTGAACCAATCCATCACCAGCTCACTTCTAAACTACTTTTACCAATATAGCTGCTTGTCCAGGAATAACGATAACTCGCCGAACCCGTTATTAAGGCCACAAATCGTGACCACTATATCCGTTCGACCGAAAGTGTTTAGTCATAGAGAATTTCCCCTGCCACAACCGGGAATTCTCAGGCTAAAACCTTCAGGATTTTTTCCTCCCTGTGCTAGACTTATTTCTTCCTCTAATTATCGAATTTGGTTAATAAGTGACCCAGTTCGTGTATAATAGTATTCGTTTGCTTCAGATGAGTTAATGCTCAACAAAAATAATTTAATAATAATAAATAAAATGCTGCGTAACAAATTACGAATGGGGGCATATTTCGCACTTGTTAAGAATTAAAAGAAACAGGCCAGTAAAGTGTTTGTATTTCAATTGTGCACTTTTCTGGTTTGTTTCTCTTTTCTTCCTAATTTGTCGACTTACAACTTAAGCATTCTCCCTAAACTAATCCTCGGCGACTTGGCTGAATGACTCATCTGCCCAAACCGTGGGATGAGGAAGTTTGTCAATTTCTTTAAACGTTTCCGGATGGAAAACTAAACAGGGAAAACCATGGTGCGGTTTTTCTCACAAGCAGGGACTCTTGCCAACCCTTAAACATAAAAATATTTAAAACATCATGTTTTTTATACAGATTATTTAAAATAGATTTTACAGATTTCAGGCAGGTTAAATGATCCCTAATTCGTCCTGAATGAAATGTCCTCAACATAGGATTATTACCTTCGCTGATGATAATACGCGTGCTCAACGTCGAATTTTTTTTTATTTTTTTTATCTTTTTACAAGTTTATATTTAATATCTACACAAGAGTGGAGTGAAAGAATTATATTTAAAGTGGATGTTAACGGTTACGTCCCGTTTCGCCAAAAAGAAAGCAGATTAACAGCATTTGCCTCAGGGGCCAGTCCCGTTTCGCTAAATTCCATTCCGCCAAATATCGTTCACGAAATTTTAGGTACACGAAACATTTACAACATTTATACACGAACATGTATAACATGATAATGGTCAGACATTTATAGGCAAACACCCGTTTTGCACAATCCCATTTTGCAAAATAATTTGTTTCAAATTACGTGCCTCGCTCGCGCTGCCGCGCTCGCTGCGGCTAAACACATAACATCAGAAACCACAACTAATCAAAAATTACTAACAATTAGGCATGCCTCTTTAACTTCTGCAATGTAAATTTTTAAAGAATATTTTGATTCTGAGAAACGGGATTCTACAAAACGGGAATTCCCGTTCGAAAAAGGTTAACCATCACGTGTATAACTAACTCTTCTTAAAGGAGAACCTTAGCATTGAGGTAGTGACGCCCAAGCATTCTAAACAATTATATTTAAAGCGCACGTTTTTCTGTCTATATTGCCAGTTTTCAAAACGCTAATAAATCAACTGGGCTTATTCTACCACTGCATGCTTGTTTCTGTTAAATGTTTGCCTTTTAAAGCCCCATTACACAGAAATAAGGTATTAACTTTCGTGTACGTAAAATTTTGTCAAATTCGTTTTGGCGAAACGGGATTTGGTGAAACGGGACTGGCCCCTGAGGGCAAAACTGTTGATTTGCTTTTTTTTTTTGGCGAAATGAAGTTTAGCAAAACGGAATTTGGCGAAGCGAAACGGGAGTTCACCATATTAACAGGTGAGTGTGACTAATCCATTACGACTTAGCTGAATGACTCATCTGCCCAAAGCGAGAGGTGAGGAAGCTGTCAATATTTTTCAACATTTCCGGGCGGAAACAAACCCACAATCTCCAAACGCCAAAGCCAACCCTTAAACGCCGCAATATTTAAAACCGTATGTTTTCATGTATTATAAATTTTCAGGAAGGTTAAATAGTACCCAGTTCGTCGTGAGTGAAATGTGCTCAACGTAAGACCATCACTTTCGCTGATGAAAATTTACGCATTCCATGCTGACTGAGCTTGTTTCTATATCTTTTTACAAGTTCATCTGTAATATCTCTGCGAGAGTGAATTGAAATTATTACCTAAAGCGGATGTTAGCAGCTATCCATCTGTGTCTCATTAAAGTGACGTCTATCAAGGTCGAGTTAGCAAGTGGGATTACGAATAAAATGGAACATAAATGACGTTTTTTCGTCACCTATTTTCCTGATTCCTCCAAGAGAGAAAGTTACATAATCTCAGAGCGAGAGAGAGGTTATGTAACTTTTTCTCGTGTAGGAATCAGGAAAATAGGTGATCGGGTAAAAACGTAATGTATGTTCTCATTTCTATTAGTAATCACACTCTACCTCTTTAAAACACATGCACTGAGGTAGCAGCCAGCATAGTCGAGATAAAAGACACACGAATCATCGCCTTAACCAGTAAGTAACCTAAAATATCTTTAGTTTTAAGGTCAGAAGTCGTTAATTGTTAGTGTTTCCGCACGTTGCAAACACCAGCAGAGCCATATGTTAAAGCTGCATACAGCTTCAATACTCCCATTTATTTAGTT
Organism: Lithobius niger; assembly: GCA_023313725.1. Taxonomy (NCBI): domain Eukaryota; kingdom Metazoa; phylum Arthropoda; class Chilopoda; order Lithobiomorpha; family Lithobiidae; genus Lithobius; species Lithobius niger. The sequence continues at coordinate 24,602 of JAHWFP010116132.1, read as the reverse complement.
TGACGATGTAACGATGCAAAGTCCCCGCCAGGACTGCCGGTAGGGTAGCGTGAGAGGCTACCATGCTTCTTCAGCGGTTATGGGAAATATTCTGGCGAATTCTGGCCAATCTTTCGCCCCCTACGATGATCGGAGGTTTCCCGGATCGAATCCCCGAGTTTGCACTTCCCTTTACCAGATATTTCTTCTTCTCTAAAAGTCTGGTAATGTTCAAAATTGAGCCGGGTCAGCCATACGAGCATTAAATTGCTTCGGCTGACTTAAGTTTCAAAAGAAATTAATTTAAGAAAAAAACGGAAACCAAAGCTATTAAATACAGAAGGACTGAAGGAGAACCGATTGAGACATGGGTGCTGAACTTTCACTATCGTAGTTCAAATGGTTGTACGATTACTGGATGAGGGATAACGCGTGCATGGGGTACAAAATGGCACCTACAAACTATGCCACACGCCATGGCTGTTTGTTGTGACGTGCATATCACGTGACTGGGCTAGTCCAATCAGACGGCCAAACAGCCGTTGTTCTCGTTCGTCATTGGCTAACTCATGGTGACGTCACGGCAAACAGCCATTGCGCATGGTTTAATTAATACAAGTTTTATTCCAAAATAGTAAGTCACGAAGTAAAGTAATGCTCGTGTAGTTGAATCTGCTCAATTCTGAACTTAGTAAGACGTTCTAAAAAAAAATGATAAGATAGATGTATAAATCCGGAATTCCAGCAAGAAAACTGATCACTGTAGGGGCCGGCAAATTGCGCACAACAGGCCAAAATTGACGATTTGGATAATTTGAAGTGATCAGGCTCATTGCTGGTCAATCTTGCAGGTCGGATGACAGTTGCAATCTTTGTGTGTCACTTCACTGGAAATAATTATCTATACAGAATGTAGGTATACTGCAAACCCATTTATGTACTCTTTACATGGACAGTCCTAGTTATTCTTGCTGCCATGAACTTTCCACGTAGCCTCACCAAGTTAGTAACATGTTGAGATTACAATTAGGCATAACCTGAAATACCAGGTGCACCAATGCGGTAGTTAAGTGTCAGTACAGTCGTATTCAGTGCTCATAAAAGTTTCATGGATCATATTGTAATTACGTATCGTCGTGTAAATCCTACAATTGCAACATTGTGGTCATTTCGCGTGTGGCATAAAGACAATTGCATTATTGTTAATTTGGCACAGTGTCCATGTCCAGGTCAAAAATCGTATTGCTTGTTGACACAATGGATTACAAAGTCAGTTGTTGTTTGTATTACTTACCGCGTCATAAACTGTTCGCTAGGTTTTTTACTCAGTCAGCTGGTGAGTTGATTAGTTTTAGTAATCTTCGTCTGCCACCAGAATTTTAGAACTGTATGAACATTTACCATTCCGTGAGTTTGTAGTATGTGTTCATGATTGAATGATTAACGTTAACCTCGGGTGGGCCAAATGAAGGGGGATGCGCTGATTGAGTGAGCGAAGCGAACGAAAATCAGCGTTTGTTAGCCAGTGCGCTCAAAAATTGGGTTAAATAAACTTAAGCATGTGAAACATTGGCATACAATAAGCGAAACCTTGTCCATTTGACTGGTGTAAAAATTCTGAATTAGAAAATTTATAGACACTCCAGACAAAAAGGTAGAGGTGACTATTAGACAGTGGAATTCTTTGTATTCACAGGCCTATGAAAGTTGATATCCACCAAAACCAAAACTGGTATAAGAGCAGCCGCCAAGTTTCCAAAAAGGGTCAGCCTTTCAAAGTAGTGATATTCAACCAGGGAAAGACCGCCAAGGTTAATCCTATTAGCCAAGTTAATCGCACGGAATAATACTTTGGACGTTAAATGAAAACTTGAAGATTGCATACCGCTAGTATAGCATTCTTCTAGTTTTCATTTAACTTTCGAACTATTAGTAGGTGCGATTAACTTGGCTAATAGGATTAAGCTTGGCAGCCTTTCCCTGGTTGAATGATATCACTACTTTGAAAGGCCGACCCTTTTTGGAAACTTGGCGGCTGCTCTTATACCAATTTTGGTTTTGGGTGGGTATTACTTATCACGTCATAAACTGTTTGCTAGGTTTTTACTCAGTTTCCTCTATTCAAGAGAAATATAAGCTGATTTTACACAGTACTCGTATACATCATTTGTATGCTTACTGATGGATCAACTGGATGCATAGGTTACTTAAAGTTTAAGATATACAGCCCATGCTCTCACAGCGAGCATGGTTATGTCGATCTGATGGGCGTTAATGTGTGCTGTATTAACGAAAATCTTGATTTTACACAATTCTTCTATAGATTGCATCAGTGTTTACTTTTAGAGAATTAAACAGACCTAAATAGTCGTAAATTACAGTAAGACACCTTTATGCACGTATGTTTCATTCATGTGATGTGACCTGGATTCGAACCGGTGAACCAGTCCATTACCAGATCTCTGCCTTCCCACCTTTATCGATATAGTATGAAGTGATCCCGTATTTTTTGTCAAAAAATATGAAAGTTTCTATTTTTATGGGAAATTTTGACTAGAGAACTGCGTGCCATCATAAGGCTGGCTTGTTGGGTTGTATTTGTCAACCAATGATGACAAGACACTAACCCTGGCTTAGGGCCTAAAATGGAATACGAACAGCATGAGGCTTACATGGAAAAAGATGGATTAGTAAAGTGTGGGTTAATTCGTGTTTTCACGGCTAGGCAAAACAGCTACGGGGTTGCAGTGCTAAACTAGCAACAGAATTGGTCCAGTTTGATGTTAAGTTTGGGGATTGGGGCAGTTGGGGAATAGTGCTAATTAAATGGCCGAAATTACCTTTTGATCAGGAATGGCTGGACAGCAGAGGAGGAATTAAGTTTAGGCTAATACCTCATTGTTAGGAGGTTGAGGTTGAGGTTGTTTATTTGGGGCCCTGGCCTTCCGCCACACGCCTTCACTACTACAACAGTACATCACTGCAATACCCACTATGCACAACACACAACGTACAACTTACAATATACAACTTACACAATACCATGTAATTTCAAGGGTTCACTGCAGACTTGTTAAATTCAAACTTCTTTACTTCTTCCTTTGACATAACGCAATTTACAAAAATAAACATTTAACAATCCGCACATGAATCGAGAAATTGTCCAACAAGACAGTTCGTGCATAGAGTACTGTCCTTGTTGCGTTCTTGTTGGGAAAGACCTCTTTTCGCGCCAAACCATCTTCAATATATGGGCTCGTTCACGCTACAAAATATGGAAACACTTTCAGCAAAAGAACGCACGTGTCTCGCACGTGGAAATTGTAGCTAAAGACCCGCATACCACACTTGGCAAATGTTTCTTGGAAAGCGTTCGAATAGAACGACATAATTAGTCCTAATTACAGTCATTAGGTAATTACGGTCAAGTCAGCAAGCAAGAGATGGCAACTTTACACCTCCAACCCAACGCTGTGATTCGTGCACAACAAATCACGATAAGTGCAGGCCACTAGTGATGCATATCACCAGGAACGCTGCACAGAAGGCAAAGATCGATTTCCAACCCTCTGAGCACAAACACATCACTGCACTTCGGCTGCACTGCACACCACACCAACACTGCACAACACATTATGCACACTTCCACCTCTGCACACTGCTGCACACCGCCGCACCCTTCTGCACATTGCTACACACCACTGCACTCCACAACACCACTCCACATCCACAACACGGCAACAGGACCATCTCAATACCAAACGGCCCCACAGACACACCAAATACGACACACCAATTTTACACTCTGCAGCACTCAGGAAACTCTCTCTTTAACGAGCAATCCATCCACTTATGCTTACAACACACCACAAGAAAGCCTTCAAAAAAACTTTCTTTTCGCTCCATCTCTTCTCTTGCCACCCTAAACACACCATACCACAAAATACCACACACAACAATCCACCTCCCTGGATCCAACTCAAAAGTACTGTTCACCACTGGAGAAAACACATTTTTGCCATGGCAAACCCCCCTACACTCAGCATTAGGGCGTTTGTCCCCCTTTCCCCAGCAAAAAAGTAAACATGCAACACATATCCAAACAACGCTAACAATAACACTGTAAACCTTGCATGTTAACAACAACAAGAAAACTTCGTCAGACACAGAATTCAACAACACTTTGGGAGAAGCAAGCACACACTGCAGCTTGTGAAAAGCTTTCCCGCAACTACTGCCCCCTCCCACTTTGTCTGGTGCCCCTTTGTTCACGCTGGCCGCTAAAGGCAATACCAACCTTGCAAAGTTATTTAACATGTGCAAGCCATCACCAGTCAATCCTAACCTAGACTTGACTTTTTTCTTCGTGTTTATAACCAATAAAGCAGATTTTGCTTCCACTACAACTACAACTACAACTAGGCACCTACACTTTTCTTGTACCCTTGCAGACAGAGGGCCACTAATAGCTTCCTCGTTTACTTGTCTGCTCGTGACATTCCCAGGTTTCCCTCCTGAATCCCACACCTGAGATCGCCTGTACAACTCTTTACCTTTCACTCCATTCTCTCCTTCCCCTACCATTACATTGACTCCAACCTCATTACTGATAGTAACCTGTGCAAACTCATCTTTCCATCTTTCCCTCTTTCCATCTGCGATTTCCCTCTTTAACCTCACCTTACTTCCGCAAACTAACTCCGCAGGAGTGAAGTTTGCCGTCTCACAAGAAGTAGACTTACTTGCAAACTTAGCTGGTGCTAAAACCTCATTCCCTTTCTCAGGATACTCCAAATCCAAAGCCCTGCTAGAGTCTTCCCTCGTTCTGTGCAACCTTTCTACAGCCTGAGACTGCGAATGATAAGGTTTACCATTTACAAGGCCGATTTCACACTCCTTCAAGAAACAAGCTGACCGTTCAGGAACCAACGGTTTCCCAAGATTCAATTGGAGTTCCACAGAGAACCCAATCTTTGAACCAATCGCTAAGCTTTCATTTACGACCGTGTGTGAGTTAGCCTCCCTAACAGCCACTGCTTCAGGATACCTGGTCACCCTATCACTAACCTTTAAGACCTGCGTATTTCCGTCAGACGTCACTTTGAAAGGCTTAACGAAATCCACTTCCACCTTAATGAAAGGCTCTGCCACAACCGGAACTAAACTCATTTCGTCCTCTCCCTTCCCCACACTTTTTCTATACTTCTTACAGATTTCACACCACTCTATCCAATTCTTACATTGTGCACACATTCTTGGCCCATGCAATACTTCTTGCAACCTGGCAATGTTCGTTTTCGTGGCCATGTGCCCAAAATAGGCATTAACATGTGCCATCCTTACCAGTTGCTCCGTAAGCATTTTTGGTACCACTACCTGGTCACACATTTTGGTGCCATTTGCTGCCGACCATTTCTTACTTAAGCCATCATCCTTCCAAAAAAAAAAGATGTACCATCAATGTCAGTTGTCACTCGACATCCCTCCAACCCAGGATCAAGCACCTGCCCTTGCTTTAAAACTTCAGCTTTAACAGCTAACAAGTCTTGAATTCCTGTTGTCAACAAACCTCCATTTCCATTCCTTACAACCTTTTTACTAATTTCCGTACTCCTTACAGAGTCGGCTACAACACTAGCTTGTTTATTGACTAAAACGTGTTGTGACTGGACAACTGTATCATTTTGTGCAAGCCCATTATCTTCGACCTTGACACCAATTCCACTGCTTTCAGCAATTACCATATTTTCATTGCAACATTTCGAACACTTTCCTCCGTTTCCTCGTCTTCAACTTTAAAAAGATCAACCAATACATCACTATCAATAAATTGATCTACAGCCTGTTTTTCGTTACTTTTCTTTCCATTGATACCCGTTTTCGACCTAGCTATCGCATTCCGTGTGTTGTTTACCTTTGTTTCAATTTTCTGTAGCTTTTCGTAAGACTTTTGACTAAGCAGAAAGTCGTACGTTTCGTCCTTGAAAAATGGCGACACACCGCATTCCAGCATAATGTAGCCACCCTCTGTAGCAAATTCTACCTTTGCCACAGGAAACTCAGTCACGTTTTTACTTATGACTGACGACAAAACAACTCTTTTCCCAGTGAACGAACCAGGCTCTACTATTTTACTTGAAACCACATCCATAAATGCACCTGTATCCAGCAAATAACTACCAGGCTTTCCATTAATCGTACATTTCTTACATAACTGGCTTTCCACCGAGTGTGTACCACTTTTACCTTTAAAAGAGCTAACGTCCTTTCCACTGTGTACACTAGGCAATTGAGTACATACATTTCCCACTGAGGCTTTGGTATCATTGTTGGGACAATCCCTTTTCAAATGCGAGCTCGAGCTACAAATGTAGCACTTACGTGGCTCGTCCGCCTTTAAAGGTGCTCTCCTACTAGACTGAGTAATGTCGTTAGCTTGCGGCCTTGCTTGCGTATTGTAAGCCGAAGCTGTAGTACCATTGCTCGTACCATTATTACCTCAACCATTTCTAGTACTATTGCTATTGTTACCATTACCATTGTTACTGTTCCCATAGTTACTATTACCATTCCCTTGGTTGCCTACATTGTTTCTGTTACCTTGACTACCTTGATAACCATTACCATTCCGATACCTGCCATAACCATTACCATTGTTACCTCCTCCACGGTAATTATTTCCGCCCTGTGGTCCGCCTTTTCCATTGTCAGAACCACTCCCCTGTCTTAGAACTGCTTCTTGGCGATTAGCGCAGTAATCGTCTGCAACCGAAGCTAAGTTCAAAACAGACTCTTGTTTACCCTTATCAATAAGTCATACTCTCATCGGACTTGGTACCTTATTCAAAAAGTCCTCTATTAATACCTGCTGGAACAATTTTTGGAAAGAATCCCCACAATCAAGTTCCTTAACCCATTCAGTACCCAGTGTTGTTAAAGTGTGAGCAAAATCTAAGTACGTTTGTTTATCAGTTTTTTTTTTGCTGACCTAAACTGGTTATGTAAACACTGCTCTGTAACATTAAATCTTACTTTAAGAGCTTTCACACACAGATCAAACTTTGCAAAGTCATCATCAGAAAGACGCATGAGCGTTTCCCGCGCTTTCCCTGTCAACAAAGATAACAATCTGAAAGGCCACTCTTCTTTGTTAAAGCCCATCCTATCACAAATTCTAGTAAAACCAGACAAGAAAACTAATATGTTGTCTTCCTTCTCCCTGAAGGGTTGGCACAACTTCGACATGTCATAACGTTTTTCTTGTTGTACAGACTCTGTTTTTACCTTTAATTGTTCTTGCTTAAAGGACAACTCTCTTGCCTGCATTTCATCATTATGCTGCCTAGCATTTTCGCTAATACGCCGCTCATGCTCCTGTTTCTCCCTCGTTAATCTATCTTCTCGTTCCCACTTCTCCCGTTCTAGCTCTTCGTGACGATCCAATCTTTCTCTTTCTATAGCTATTTTCTATAGCTCTTTCTATAGCTAGTTTTGGCTATAGCCAAAACTGCTGGTTTCTTCAACGTGTAAGTCCGGCTTGACCACTGTCACCAATGTATTTACTTTACACTTGATGCAGACGCAATTTGCTCCACCACTGCCAATGTAGACACAAAGACCTCTTTTGTTGAGAAAGACCTCTTTTCGCGCCAAACCATCTTCAATATATGGGCTCGTTCACGCTACAAAATATGGAAACACTTTCGGCAAAAGAACGCACGTGTCTCGCACGTGGAAATTGTAGCTAAAGACCCGCATACCACACTTGGCAAATGTTTCTTGGAAAGCGTTCGAATAGAACGACATAATTAGTCCTAATTACAGTCATTAGGTAATTACGGTCAAGTCAGCAAGCAAGAGATGGCAACTTTACAACCAGAACCAGAACTATGACAATCACTGGCAACCACAGGAGAAAATGGAGACAAAGGATAGAGGAGGACCGGACTAGACTGGGACACCACTAGCTTGTACGAAGGAGGCAATGGCGCACAACCTTGCTATTGGGTGCCCACTATGAGAGAGGGTAAGGGAGAGAAGGCCGCTCAGAGACGGATCATTCCTAATGTACATGGTAATACGAGTCCGTTGAAGCTGGAGGGCACGACACGTTAATAGAAGGTGCTCTGGGGTGAAATCCACTCCACATTCGTTACAGAGTGTAGACCGTGCCCAACCAAGTCTATACCGATGAGCAGGAAGGAGGGAATGGCCTGTACGAAGACGGGACAAAACTCTGCCCATCCAGACCGAGAGACCTGTGAGGGGAGAGAACCAGCTGCACGTGGGCTGAAGACAATAAAGAGTGCGACCCGTTGAGGTCGACTGCCACTCTTCAGTCCAGGTCCGCAGAACCCACGCACGGAGCCAAGGGCGCACAGACCTCACTGCAGCATGCAAAGCAATACCCTGATTGCCCTCACACACTGCCTCTCTAGCAATGCCATCAGCTTGGTCATTACCAGTAATCCCATCATGGCCTTTCACCCACTGTAGCCTGACAACACCTCGGCTGCTCGCAGCCCAAAACTTTTTGCACACGGTGTACACCAGTGGATCAGCAAGTTCTTGGGTTATCACTGCCCTACGAAGCAAAGCGACAGTGGATTGCGAGTCAGAATAAACAGTAAAAGACGGCAGGAACAAGTCTAGCGCGACATCTAGAGTCACTGAAATAGCGCAGAGCTCACACATCATGCTGGAAAAGGCCAGTGGAACGCGATGGCGCAGAAAGACTTTAAGCGAAGGGACTGTGACACCAAGTCCACCCGACCAGGTCTCACGGTAGAACGACGCATCACAGTACACTGCACAGTCAGTGGGAAATTCACAGAAAACGGATAGCAGGTCAGGACACCAAGCCCACGGACAAAAAGGCACCACTCTGTTCACCCGCAGTGAGGCAGATGAGGGCAAATTACGAAGAAGCCTGACACCACTACCCACTGGACCCAGAGAATCCAGAATAGATGGATGTAGGTCGGTGTAGTCGGTGATGATCCGACTAACTGGATCCAAAGGACCTCTGATGATATTGCGGAGACACAACACACACAACAGTTCTGCAGCACGCTGTTTCTATGGGGGCTCGCACAATTCCACACAGAGAGCCGGGACCGGTGTCGACTCCAGACAACCAGTGACAGTCCGGAGACAATTGTTCACTGCAACTTGCAGCGACTTGAGATGGCGGTCGGCAGGATACAGAAATGGGAGATGATAGTCCAAGACCGAACGTACAAACATCCTGTAGACCATCATCAGAGGACCGCGCCTCATGCCATCAATACGTGCCAGACGCTTCAGTACAGAAGACCAGGACTGAAGCTTACTCCTCAGTCCTGCAGTATCAAGGCTCCAATCTAGGTGCTCATCTAAAGTAACACTAAGATATTTCACAGAGGGTACTTGAACCACAGTCGTACCTTCAACCTGAATGGACAGAGGAGACAACCAGCGAGTCCGTGACTGACGAAAAACCACAAGCTCAGTTTTCGCTGGGGCCAAAAAGAGACCCCTCTCAGACAAACGAGTGGCAACACGCTGTACAGCCCGCTGCGCCTCCATGCAGCATTCACTCGGATCGTTGCCAGCAAACCAAAGTGCAACATTGTCGGCATAGCAGACAATGTTGCAGGTTTCGCAGATCTCAAGGAGTATATCGTTAATGGCCACAGCAAACAAAAGCGGGCTCAAACAACTTCCCTGTGGAAGTCCCCGATCAGACTGGGCTTCAGTAGACCAGTGACCATTCACTCTAGTTGCAAACCGGCGCATCCCGAGTAGGGCAAACAGAGCACTCACAAGTTTAGAGCCAACGCCCAAGTTCAATAAGCCCCACTGGACCCACTCAACACCAACAGTGTCATATGCAGCCTTTATATCGAAGAATACGGCAACGACTGTGAGTCCATGAGCCCATGCCTCATTAATCCCAGACAAGAGGTACATAATGGCATCTTGCGCATTGCAGTTGGCTCGATACCCAAATATATCGGAGCTAAGCAGTGATGGTACTCAAGATGCCACTCCAGTCTTCTAACTAGTATCCGCTCATATACTTTCCGCAAGTTAGACAAAAGGGAAATAGGCCTATAATTTATCACATTGGAGCGAACAGAACCCACCTTATGGACCGGGACAATTATGGTGAACAGCCAAGACTCAGGTACCGGCCCACCATCAAAAACACTCTGAAAAAGAGCAAGACAGTGGCGCACAGCGCCTGAATCAAGACTACGCAGACTCGCATAAGTAATGCCATCAATTCCTACAGCGCTGCCATCTCTGCACTTTGCAAGAGCAGACGAAAATTCGGACACAGTCCAGGGAAGGTCAACGGGAGGATACACCTCGGCACACACACACAGGAGAGGTGGTGGGGAGCCAGAAGGGAGAGCATACACGCTCGCGAATCTCTCATTGAAGGCATTGGCCATTGGCATGCCTCTCAAAATCATGTCAGACTGCTCTCGTCGTGGGCTGTATACCCACGTTACCATCTCCCTGGTAAGCCCTTGAGTTATAACTTTCCAGGCACGACCAAGAGACACCGACGAACAAACCTGATCACACACTCTATCAGGGCACCAGGACCTTACAATTGATATATCAAGCATTATGTACAAACGATTCATAGCTATGTATTGTTACAACAATTGCTCAAATTATCATTTCAACTAACAATGAGCATCAATTTTGGAGTGACAATGGCACATTACAATTTGACGTCATGTAGACTTTGTGCTTGGCCGATTCACAAATGACGTCATCAATGTAACCCTGCTGGTGTGGCATAATTTCAACGTTGAGATCCGGAATTAAACTCGCAACAAATTATACACGATATTCCTGGTTTCCAGGGATACAGAGTGTAGTCACGTGACCAGCCCAAGCCGGCTGGCAACGAAAAGCGGATAAAAACCGTGTACACAGATCTAAAAAATAAATGGTAGTAAACACTCAGTTCTGTCTTGAGTGCCAACTTTTACACCAAATTCGGATTTACATGATTCAAGATACCAAGGCATAAACGTGACTTACTTTACTGCGGTTATTCCTGTTGTTTGATTTTTGCTGGTGTCTCATTTCCAATTTACGTTTGTTTACTGTTGGGTCTACTGGTCCATCCTAGTATATTACATAATGTTCCATTTATTCAGTTTATGCTTTCACAGCTTGCATGGTTTATTAATAAACTAATTAATACTTTGCTTACCTTGCTATCATGGTCATTAATGTTTGCTGCAGCTTGTAGTAACAACTCAAATGCTGATTTTTTGCAAACATTACGTGTGCGTTTACTGTAGGAGCTACTTACTGGTCGCCATGTATTGTACACCCAACTTACTTAATATTCCATTTATCACACAACTTGCATGGATCGTGTAGATATAACGGCCTGTAGATATATACTGTATTTATGTTAAATGCTGATTTTACACAACCCTTATACGCATAACGTGTTCGGTTACTGTTGTATCTACTGGCAGCCGTGTACATCCAGGCTGTGCTGTCACTCCTTAAGGCGCGTTTACGCAACAAGTTATTCTCGCTCGCCGAATGCTATTAGTGATTAGTTTCCCGTTGCTACTAAATGAATGCGGTAATAGATAACAAATTGTATGTATTATAAATAACAACACGGATAAAGAACAAAGTGCTACAGAATATAATTTTAAACATTGCTACAAGATTGTTGTCATTTAGCGCTATTTCCAAAATTTGCTATCCTCCCTCACAGTACAGCTTCTAGCAATGATCAAACATCGGTAGAATAAATAGTTTCTCGCAGCGAGAATTCAAAATCCAACATGGCGTCCATTTCGTGGCTATCGAATCGAAGACAAACCATCGAATGCCGGCCTACAAAAACAGTCCGTCGTCTTGTACTGCAGTAAAAATTGTTTTCTTGTTGTCATAAATCGACGCTCAAATGTTCGAAGCATCGTACGCTGTGTCACGATGCACGAGAAGAAGATTTGCGTCTGCGCCGTTGGCATGGTTACTAATACGCATAGACAACTCGAAAGCCGCATACTCCGGTAAAGGGGAGAAGCAGCCATCAGATTTAGTATTGATCAAGTAAAAGCTAGTGAGCGAGAAAACTGTCGTTGCGTAAACGAGTTCTTACATGTCTCATGTATATTTTGTTCCACATTATGTTTTCAGAAAACTGACTGTGTGACGCCATGTTTTCTTCCACTACGGTTGCAAAAATTCCGTAAACATCCCATTCGAAAACTGTAACAGTAACTGTGTAGAGTCTACAAGTGTCATTTCCACACGTTTTTGAACTCTTAGTGCAAGGAAACGAGTCGTCATCCAGTCAGTTTTCTGAAAACATAATGTGGAACAAACTATAGATATAACGGCCTTCAATGTTTGATTTATTTGTGAAATAAATGCTGACTTTACACATTCCTTGTGCAAATTACGTGTTTGCCTACTGTTAGATCTAATGGCAACCATGTACACCCTACTAGATTACTCAGATGGAATTTATCCAGCCCATGTTCTCACTGCTTGCATGGGCCATGTAGATATAACGGCCTTCCATTTTTGCAGTATTTTGAAATAAATGCTAATTTTACGCAACCCTATAGCGCACACTACTTGTACAGTTTCTGTTGGATATACTGGCTTACAACATACTAGATTACTTAATGTTCCAATTATCCAGCTCTTGCTCCCACTGCTTGCATGGTTCGTACGGAAAAAACGGCCTTTAATGTTTGCTGTATTAACAAAGTAAATTCCGATTTTACATAGCTCAAGTAAGCGTTACTTGTACGGTTACCTTGAATCTGGGTGCCATGTACATCTTGTTAAATTACCCGTTCCAATTATCCAGTCCATGCTCTCACATCTAGCATGGGTCATGTAGATATATCGGTTTTTAAGGTTTGCTGCATTAATTAAACAATTCTGTTTTTTAACAGCCCTTGTACTCATTACGTGTATGCATACTGTTGGAACTGCTTGCTATCATGCTCTGACAGCATCTGTGACTCGTATAAATGAAACGGTCTTAAATGTTCGCTTATTAACAAAGTAAATGCTGATTTTGCGTAGACGTTGTATACATTACATGTTACTGTTTTATATGTTTATCTGCCATTTACGATGTACACCTTACAACACTACCTAAGTTCCATTTATCCAGTTCATGCTCTCTCAGCTTGCGTGGCTCATGCAGATCGGCTTTAATGTTTGCTGTATTAATGAAATAAATGTTGATTTTACACAGTCCATTACGTGCACGCTTATTGTTGAACTACTGGCTGTCATGCTTTCACAGCTTGCATGGCTCGTGTAGCTATAACGTCTTTTACTGTCTGGAGTATTAATAAAATAAACGCCGATTTTAAACAGTATCCGAACTATTGGATCTACTGGATGTCATGTACAACTAATACAGCTTTATTATACTTAATTAGTTCTTTTATCCAATGCAAGCTCTCGCAAGTTACGTGGTTCATGTAGATATAACAGCCTTCAATGTTTGCTGTAATAATGAAATAAATGCTGATTTTACACAGTCTTTGTAAGATTGCAGGTGACTTACTGTCCGGTCTACTGGCTGCCATACTAGCCCTACTAGATTATTTAATGTTCTCTTTATACATCACATGCGCTCACAGTTTGTAAGGTAGATGCAGATATTACAGCCTTTACTGTTTGTAATACTAACGATGTAAAAGCAGTTTTTACACAATCCTTGTGAACATCTATGAAAGCTGGTGGTTGGATGTACACCCTGTAAGAGTACTTTGTGTTCCATGTTTGTATAACCCATGCCATCAGAGCTTACTTAATAAACGTTGCCATTTCAACCTTTGCTGTCTGCTGTAATAATGAAAATGCTTAGTTTACACCGTTATTTTACCCAATACCTGATTTCTGACTGTCAGAAATAACGGTTGTCACGTTTATCCTACTTGATTATTAAAATTCTTCAAATGCAAGCTTAATTTGTGAGCCGACGAAAATGGGGGTTAGAAGGTGCCCCTGACAAGGCAAGTCCCACAATGACCTGGGAATGCACACAAATTTTAATTTTCGGAGCCAAAATTTTGCCCTTTGTTCACCTACAAACAAAGACAACTATTAGAATGGTGTACAATGAAACCAAACGTATCCAGAATCTTCGTACTTACAATGAAATGATGACACTTAAAAGGTTAAAAAACGCCCAGAAATGGGTTTAGACCCATCCGCAAGACAACTAGGGGACGCCATGTTGGAAAGTCATCCACAGAAAACCAATTGGAAAAATTCGCATGCATCTGGATCATACCATCACAGGTAATCAGCAAAGGGTAACAAACTCAGTAAAAAAACTTCCCTGTGATGCAACGGTGGAAACAATTATTCGAAGAACTACCTGTTAATGTTTTGTAGGTACGGAAATGACGTCACTTTCCAACATGACGTCCCCTAGTTCTCTTGTGGATGGGTCTAAACCCATTTCTGGGCGTTTTTTAACCTTTTAAGTGTCATCATTTCATTGTAAGTACGAAGATTCTGGATACGTTTGGTTTCATTGTACACCATTCTAATAGTTGTCTTTGTTTGTAGGTGAACAAGGAGCAAAATTTTGGCTCCGAAAATTAAAATTTGTGTGCATTCCTAGGTCAATGTAAGACTTGCCTTGTCAGGGGGCACCTTCTAACCCCTCAAATTCTTCTTTATTCAGCCCTTGTATGAATAGTACAGATACAACTGTTTTGAATGAGCTTTGTGCAATGAAATAAAATGCACACAGTCCTTGTACACATTATGTGTATGCTTACTATTGGGTCTAACAGCAGAAGGGGTATCGGAGTGGGATAAAGTTTGCTACTGTACCAGGGTTTTTTTTTTCAATTAATTTCTTTGAGCCTTAAGTCAGCCGAAGCAATTTAATGCTTGTATGGCTGAACAGGCTCAATTTGGAACATTACCAGACTTTTAGAGAAAAAGAAATATCTGGTAAAGGGAGGTGCCAACCCGGGAATTTGACCCGGGAAACCTCCGATCATCGTAGGAGCCGAAAGATTGTCCAGAATTGGACAGAATAGTTCCCATACCCGCTGAAGGAGCATGGTTGCCTCTCACGCTACCCTGGCTGGCAGTCCTGGCGGGGACTTTACCAAGATCCCTTTTCCAGGGGTTCGACAAGGTCCACAAACCTCCAGCAGCCAGGCTGAGCTCTCCCACCACTCAGCCACGATGACCACAAGAGTGTAAGATCAGTTTATTTAATTAACACACACACAAATTATATAACTTTACCATTGATAATGCAAGCTGTATGACAAGTATGTGGTATATTGATAAATGTTAGTAAAAGATGCCTTAATATACAATCTTGTGAAAAAAGTATAAACGGCTGACAGGCGACTGTCTTATATTAATGTGTTATATTATTATGTTATGTAATATATGTATTTATCGTACGGTCCCTAACTTTCTCAATGCTAAAAACGTGCAGCGATATATCCCATATCGCCACACTAAACTGTGGTGATATTGGATATCACCACACTAAACTGTGGCGATATTGGATATCACCACACTAAAGTGTGGCGATATGGAAGCCATGCTCAGGGAAATGGCGATATGGCATTGTCAACACTTTCATAAGGTAGAATTCCTTAATAAAACCATGCGAGAATTAATTTTATTTTTTCAAATGTTAACCTACGTTCCTTGTTCGAAAAATAATTGAAACCCATGTTCTTTTATTAAGCAAAATTAAAATTAATTCTCGCATGGTTTTATTAAGCAGTTCTACATTTCGAAATCTAGACAAGAAAATTAAATACTTTAAATGCTTACTATTATCCCCCCCCCCCTAAAAAAAACAGCTGGCAACTGCTGTAAATCACAAATCTAACGTGAACTTGCGTCGGCCTTTCGAAAACACCAACTGACATAACGTAAACGAAATATACATGAATTTCATCCGTAAAAATTAAGCGTTACGCTATTTCCCTCCTTTCCCCCGAAAATTACACCTACAACTACCCACATAGTTCACAAGAATACGTTACCGCTGAATTGTCCGTATTACGTCCCTAGTGACCAAACCTTTCCTTTTCGGTCGTACACATCCACAGCCTTCAGTTTTCTATCAGAGAATGACTTAACGCGTAGACCCCCGCTCAGAAAGCACATTATGCAAATTAAAGAAAGACGACACATTACGTAAAATGAGATCATTAAAAAAAATCAAAAACACTTTTTAGGTTACACTAGAGTGAACGACGTAATTTTTCATGATGAAGTTTACGTAATGTGCAACATCAGTCCAATGACTTTAAAAAACAAAACGCGTTTCTCCTAAACCTTTTTTTAAAAGAAAATCTCTGCCTCTAGACACACACCCCTGCTAACCCCCGTCTCGCTCAAATGGTATCGGCCGCAAACCAGACTGCATCAAAACAAAATTATGCAAACGTGACGACACAAAATTTGTATATACAACAGACCTTGCAATTCATTTGCGAAGGCAAACTTTCCATTTACCCCAAATTTTTATTTTTATTTCGAAAGTTAGGGACCGTACGATAAATTAGTTATAGTACCCGTGGCGAAATGTATGGGATTTATGACCCGATGGGCGATATCCCTCACATGGCCAATCCGCTCGAACTACGTCGCGATGACATCCTCGGCTACGCCTCGGACGTCATCTTGACGTAGTTCTCGCGGATTGGCCATGTTCGGGATATCGCCCATCGGGTGATAAATCCCATACAGTTCGTCAGGGGTACTATAACTATTACATATTGAATATTAAAATCACTGCCTTTCATGAGAGATAATCCTTCACAACATGAGCATGTATTCCATGCCGACGATGGTGTTTTTTCTGGGTAATGGTGCTGACTGCTTCTTTAGATAGAAAAAAAAGCTTAGCAGTGAAGCATACAAGTTGTTGCTCTGTTTACTATTAATTGGTTTGTATGTTCACTGTTTTTTAAAATCGGCATTTAATTTGATGCATCAGACTTCCCAGTTTACAGCGACCACCTTTTACAAAACACTGGTATCGATATTGTTTTGTTGCTGCACTTAGACATTATAATAATGAAGCCAATGTGTGCCAATAACAGACATGGCTCATCATTCAAGGAAAATACTTTAAAAAAAAAGTGGTTTGCTTCAGGTAAATGACAGCATGTTAATGAGTGGAAGCTTCTGGATTTGAACCACATATCTCTGAATTAACGCTTTGTGATGGGAGTTTAAATAAAGAACAGAAATATTTTAAATATTTATTATGGAAAAATATGTTATTTAATAACATACAAAAGGATTACACTTTGTTTGTGTCCCTGGATTTAATGCCTCAACGCATCTATTAAAAAAAAATACAGTGGTGGTAGTAGAAAGAGAAATAATTATAGAGTACACAGTTATTTTTAGTACACAGATTGCACACTATACAGTATACACAGTTTAAGGAGGGCCAGTCCAGGTCAGATCGTTACCGATTTAAAATTTAAAATGTCTTAATGGCCGTGTTTACCCATCTAGTATAAGTGGTGTCCATATAACTGAACAAAAGGATTGCGTATGTACAGCAGCACGATGGGAGAAAATATCATTTGTGCTCAAAGAAGGATTACACGCTAGGGTTTTCTGCTGGCCCTGTTCGACTGGTAACACACTTGGGGGCTAAGTGGCCTAAGACAAGGTACACGCTGGTTCCAGACGAATTTAGTAGTGTGAAATGCTGATTTAGTAGTGTGTAGGGATCGCTTCCCAAGTCGCTTCAACTCAAGCCGATACGTCGATGTATACGTCCTTAAAGTGCTTTAAGAATATCCATGTTTCCACCTAAAACCACTTTCAAGTCACTTTGTCTCAAATCACCACTTTACATCGACGTCCGAAACATCTATACTTTTTTTTTGCATCGAGTGGTTGTTTCTTGGATGTTTCCTGGATCTTTCTTCCACCTCCTCACCTTCTGCTTAGCTCTGACTGAGTGTAAACGTCACGAAGCTGGGGAAGCAACCTATCACTCCCTTACAACGAAGTCGAAAGCCCACCTAGTTGAATGGGGACATGGGGATAGAGGGGGTTTCCTTCGTGGGGATTAGATGAGAGCGTTGGCTACAATCGACTTAGCATGAAGGTCCGTGTACGCGTTTTATAACGAACTCACTTCGATTTGACTGTCTCTGTGTCCACCTATCTCTAAAGTAACGTGAGTTCAAGCCGAAGTAAGAGTAAGTTGACTTAAGTACAAGCGACGTAAGGAAAAGTCCGTATACTCTTGCTTCCATGGGTGCTCGAGAAACTAATCCTTCCGAGCTCCTAGCTCAGACTGCGTCCCGAATGAAAACTCCAGTTAGTGAGGTAGCTTAGTGTTTTATTAGGACACGTCGGACAAAAGCATGTTTTTTTTTTGTATGGCTTAGTTACTGTATGGGCAATAACGAAATGGGCTGCTATATGCAATCTGAACATATATTGTGCTGAAGCAGGCCTTATATAGAGCAGCGTCATATAGAGCAGCGTCAAGTGACGTCATATTGGCTACGAGACACCATTTGGAGGTGATAGCTACAAGGTGCACTAGATTAAAATGTAACAGGAAAACGGCACTTCTAGTCAAGACAGTGCTTTCAGAGCGGATTTCTTAGGTTTAAAAGAACGTTGTTTTCTCCAACAACAAACATTGCGCGTTATAGGCTTAAGAAATCCAGTCTAATAGCATTGGCTTCAATAGGACGATCTTCCTTTCTCCTCCAGTGCTCCTTGCAGCTAACCCAGTTACTGGCTCCACCATAGAGTTATACACAATAATACTACGTCGTGTCACTGCCGTATACTAAAATAAGTTTCAAAACTACATGCAGGGATGCACTTTTCACGACTATTAATACACCGATCAATGTAATATGCTGAAACTTACTACAGTAGTTCTGTACATCATTTATAACAAATAACGTTCTATGAGAAAATGTCGAAGATCCAACAGGAAGTGAATATACAGCTCACTTCCGGTAAATAGTCTTTATCACGTAACTCTTAAACTCTTCAGCATATTATATTGATCAGTTTATTAATGGTCGTGAAAAGTGTTTCCCTGTGTTTGGTTTTCTTACTATACACATATTTTGGTATATAAAAGGCCTGCTCCAGCCAATGTATGTTCAGATTTTGTGGATCAGCCCATTTTCTTATTGCCCATACACCAGATGAGCCACACACAAAAATTCATGCTTTTGTCCGCCAAGTCCTAATTCTACAGAATTTTGTCTCTAAGCGACCTCACTAAGTGCGGTTTCCTCGTCCCTGGGTCACTCATGCCCCGACCGTAATGAATCAACCGGCCATCAAGCCGGACGTAATAATCACACTGTGTCACGATATTGTTACACGTTTTTTAGTGAACGGCGGAAGGCGATTAATGAACAAATTCAGGCCTCATCAACTGCATGAGTTTTCACGGGTTTTCTCTTCTTTTTTTCAGATCTGAAAGGATGAAGACGTCACTTGGGCTGTTGTTGGTTGTGCTTATTCTTCTGCAAGTGTCATGTGTCACTGCACAAAATTGCCTAACCATCTGTACCCAATTTTCCGACTGTTTTCAACGGTTCAAATCTGTTGCACAGTGTAAACGATCGTATCCAACTACTGATATTTGTGGTTGTACTTTTAGGTAACATTAAACGTGCCGAAACTTGAACAGTTTGTTGTAAATAAGCAAGTGCAACCAAAATACCTGTAGGATTCCAAACACATGCTGCCTAATAGAAATAAAACAATATTTTTTCAAGTATTTTAGTAATTTATAGAGGCGATTTACAAGTATTCTCGATCTGCTATGCGCGGATGCATAAGCAAACTATTTTAGTAAAAAAAAAAAGTTTAAGCATGGAGCAGAATGTAAAGCTGCGTTAAAATCCTTAAAAACAGTGAAACAAGAAAACATTTTGTAAGGCGTGATGCTTACACAATTGTGAAGTGTGCGTGCTTCCTGATTTTCGACGTCACTTTGCGTTGGCACACCACCATATTTTGTTCTCGTTTCATTCATTTTATAGATTTTGAGCGAGCCTTTTATATTCATCCTTTGCTGAATCTGACTCTCTGCCTGTCATCAGCTGAGTAAAAGGGTTCCCCGACTCCTTTGATATTCATTCAAATACATTCAATGCTTTGTTTGTAGCTTTTAATTCAAAATGAAAATTAATCTGACGTCGTTAGCTCGATGCCGTTCATATCATAATTCTTGGAAATTATTCAGAAACGAAACACATGACAGTATGAATCAGAAGCCGCATTATGAAACGTTATATATAAAATGGTATCTAAAATGGCCCGTCCCGTCTTTCTGTAATTCTTTGATGGTTTGAGACCAAAGGTACACAAATGAAACAATACTCCAATTTAATGATATAGTAGGGTAAAATACGATATTAAGTAAGCTACATACATACTTTTGCTACCTTTTTTACGTTTTTTCGCGTTTTTTTCCGGTTTTTTTTTAAACAAAAAATGTGAAAATGCGCGAAAAAACGTAAAAAAGGTAGCAAAAGTATGTATGTAGCTTACTTAATATCGTATTTTACCCTACTAATAACACGCTTCTTTTGTGGTTTATTTTAGGTTTTCATACTTATTTTTTCATTTTACTTGTTTATTTATTTATTTTTATTTTTTATTTTTTATTTTTTTTTATTTGAGCATAGTAAAAAACATAAAGTTTATTAACTTTATTTAGTTTATACGAATCTTTCTATAATAATGGTTGCAAATAGACCTAATTGTCAAACTCGTATTATATGCGGCGAAACGACTCTTCACAACCTACGGTTCCAGTGTGAATTTGCCATTTTTACTGAGCTTGTTTAGGGACAAACACTTTGGTGTGGAAAAGTGACGCTTCGTTGCAATAAAATTAACATTTTTATTTTAAATTATTTCTTAATAATATATAAATAAATGTAGTACACGTTTTGAAGCACTACATGTCATTCAAAATATGTACAGTGCTGTACTTGTTCATGCAATTAATTTATTTTTTAATTACATGAATAGGCAAAAAAATGAAATACGTACAGCAATGAAATGTAACAAATCACAAAGTAACGCTCCAAATTTGTTGCATGCCTATACGATTGGGTGTTATCCTAACAATGCAGTCAAGCTGTCGTCATCCTAACATGCAGCCAAGCTGTCGTCATCCTAACAATGAAGTCAAGCGGTTGTCATCCTAATAGCGTAGTTAAGATGTCGTCATCAAAACAATGCAGCCAAACTGTCGTCATCCTAAAAATACAGTCAATCTGCCGTCATCCTAACAATGCAGTCAAGATGTCGTCATCCTAACAATGCAGCCAAACTGTCGTCATCCTAACAATGCAGTCAAGCTGTCGTCATCCTAACAACGCACCCAAGCGGTCATCATCCTCACAATGCAGTCATGCTATCGTCATCCTAACAATACAGTTAAGTTGTTATCATCCTAACAATGCAGTCAAGCTGTCGTCATCCTAACAATGCAGTC